>PVJA010005369.1:0-79561 GCA_004027025.1 Myocastor coypus
GTATTGGGTGGCCATGGTCTTGTCCTGCTTCACGCCCACCTCCTGCATTCCCAAGTTTCCCACCTTAGACCTGCCTTATCTTGGGCATTTACTCTATAAAAATCCCCAGAAAAGA
The DNA here is from genome assembly GCA_004027025.1 of Myocastor coypus. Classification (NCBI taxonomy): domain Eukaryota; kingdom Metazoa; phylum Chordata; class Mammalia; order Rodentia; family Myocastoridae; genus Myocastor; species Myocastor coypus. Next base: position 116 of record PVJA010005369.1, read on the forward strand.
CAGGTTCCTTGGCAGCCCACTCGGGGCCCCTTCTGCTCCTCTCTCGGACAAAAGCTTTCTTTCCCCCAATAAATATGTATTCTGCTCTTAGCCTCCTTTGTTCCTAAAATCCATTCCTGGATTTTAGAGGACATGAAGTCGTCCTCCCAGGTATCTTTCAGGCTGGGAGTTCCATTCCCCCACGTCACTGTCTCCTGGCTGCCAGCTCCTCCCTCTGCTAACGACCTGCTCTGTGTCTGGTACGGGCTGACAGCGACCCGGCAGTTTCCTGAGGAACAGCGACTGCACTGCCCCTTCACGGGATGAGAGCAGCAAAGAAGAGGCCGGAAGCCCAAGCATGAGAAGAGCGGCCGCTGAGGCGTCTGGTCCACCTGAGAGCCGGCCGGGACTACAAGGGAGCTGCCATCACCTCTTCCCCCAGGTAACAGGGCTGTGCACGATCTACTGTTTTAACTCAAATGTTTCTTGAAGTAGCTGCACATATGCAAGCCATTGTACAAAACACCTCAGAGGCGTCCCTTTCCTATTTGCCTCGTTTCCCTGTGGTAACATTCTGCAAAGACTACAGCCAGGTCCTTGCTTGGTGTCCCTGGGGTGCTGTCCTCACCCCTCCCCATTGCCCTTATTTGGCCCAGATGGCCCCAGGACACACGAGGCCACGGGCAGGAGGCCCGCAGAGTGGCTGCTCATCCTGTCTTCCGGTGTCTGTGCCAGAGACCCCGCTGCTCAGCTCCTTCACGGGTCTGCACACAGTGCTGGGCGCAGATGAAGTACTTTTCCCTATTTCTTTTCATTTGTGGATGTTTGAATCTGAGGATGTGGGAGCCAGGGCTACAGAGGGCTGACTGTTACTATGGCAACCCGGACATCGATGACATAGGGGCCTTTCACGGATCCTAATCAAGCTTCCAAGGTCTTCTTTTGACTCATGTGTGGGTGTTTCTATACCATTTTACCAGCTGTATAGATCCAGGTATCCACCATGAGGTGCCAGATGTGTCCCTCACCACAGGGATTGCTTGGGTTTCTCCTTTATAATCATACTCATCTTTTGCTACTACCACTCCCAGCATCCTAACCTTGGGCAACCCCTAATCTGTCCCTCATTGCGAGCATTCTGTCATTTCACGATGCGTTGTAAGTGTGGCCATGTGGTGCGTCCCCTTTCACCTAGTGGAATCCCCTGGCGATTCACCCAAGCTATGTGTTTTGATAGTTTGCCTCTCTTCATTGCTGAGTAGTGTTCCACGGGGTGGTTACCCCAGTTTGTTTAGCCAGTTACCAGCTGAAGGATATCCACAGGACTTGGCTACTCCAAGTAAAGCTGCTGTGGACATGCACACATGGGTTCGTGTGGATACTGGTTTTCTTTTCTCCGGGATGAATGCCCAAGACTGCAGTTGTTGGCTTGGATGAAAATTAAATGTTTGGTTTTCTGAGAAACTGTCCCGCTGGGCCATTTTCCACCCCCACCAGGAATGTGGGGACGATCCCGTTTCTCCACAGCCTTGCCTGCTCGTGGCGGAATTGTGGCTTTCGTTGTCTCTACTCTGAGAGGCGGTGGTGTCTCCGCTGGAATTCTATCCCGAGCAACCACGCGTGTCACTTCCTGCCACTCGCTGGCCCTCATCTTTGGCCCACTTGCTCAGTGGAGCAGTTGCTGCTGGACTTGAAGCCTTCTTTCTGTGTTTTAGATACCAGCCCTTTGCCAGCTGTGTGGTTTGCAAACATCCTCATGCAGTTTGCCTCTTGCACTTTCACCTTCTTCCCGTGGACTTGCCCAGAACAGAAAGATTTATTTGGATGAACTCTGACTCAACTTTTTCAGTAGATCATGTAGTTGGTGTTCAGTTTAGGAACTGTATGCCTATCCCTAGTTCCCAATGATTTCATCCATTTTTTAAAAAGATGATTACTTGTCATTGATTTAATTGTGCTTTGTTTTTCAGGATGAGGTCTGGCTATGCTGGTCAGGTTGGTCAAGTTCTCTACTCATGCGATCCTCCTGCTCCAGCTGAGCAGCTGGAATTACAGAAGCGGCTCACCATGTTGGCTTTTATTCTTATCTTTTAAATTTAAGTCTTTTACCCATTTTGAATTTTTAAAAAATGATGTCGGAGATTGATCCTGGGCCTTGTGCACAATGGCGAGTACTCTAACTCTGAACTACAGCCCCGATCTTTTTTGTTTTCTGTGCCAGGGTCTCGCTCTGTTGCCCTGGCTGGGCTTACACTCCCAAGCCTCCTGCTTCAGCCTCCCGAGCAGCTGGGGTTACAGGTGTGCACACTGGCCAGACATGTTGAGTTAATTGTCCTGGAAGCTGTAAAATTTATGCTGCTATTCAGTGCAGTTACCTGCTATGTAGTGCTTAACATCTTCAGTTGGGAAGCTCCCCTCTTTACATAGGATTATTCTCGTATCTGTCAAAAATCTGGGGAGCTTATCAAGTGGGTCAATTTCCAGATACTCTGATGTACCGACGCATGTGTCTGTAGGCCCACAGCGCTCTGCAGTCTTCACTGTGACGGCTCCACAGTGGAACTTGACACCAGTGGGAGGATTTCCGCTGCCCGCCTGTTTTGTTCCTCTCTGTTGCGACTGTGTACACAATTTGCTTTTCCCTGTATCTTTTAGAGTAAGTTTTTTTATGTTTAGAGAGAAATTTCCCTGGAATATTTTTAAAGCAATCACCTTGAGAAATAATCATATACCCTGCAATTTGCCCAGTTAGGGGGAGTCAGTGTTGTCCAGTTTACTCACCGGGTGATCTGACTGCGTCGGACACAGCTCTACAGCCCAAGACCTAGTCCTTGGAGAGGTCTCTGAGAGGACCTGGCTGATGTCCAGGGACCTGGGCAGGCTCCAGGTGCCACCACCCCACAGGGCACGGGGTCTGTGCTGGCCACCCACGTCCCTTTCCACAGCCTGAGATTTGCCCTACTCAGAGGAAGGCAGTGGGACCAGCTCTTGGAGTGGACTTGGGGATCCCCAGCATATGGGGGGGGGCAGTGGTGAGAATCGCTGGAGCGACCCCAGCCCTTGAATCAAGATTGCAACTTTGAATGAGAGAGCGCCTGGCTCATCAGTGCATGCATGCTCAGGGTGGGGACTGCTCTTCCGGTCGCTGTGTGATGTCCTCTTTATCCACAGCTCCAAGTGCGCTGCATCCCACAGGTCGGGGTCACTCCTCACCAGAGCCACGTTTTCCTAGTTTTCCACGTCTTTTTCATCCTGCTTCTGTCACGGGGCTTGAGGTGCGTTTCTGGTCAACTATGTGTCCTCGAGGCAGGGTTGCTTCTTGAATTTGCTCTGCCCTTCTAACAATTTGGTTGGTATTTGCAGATGTTTGTCGTGGTCACCATGGCTCCTTGGTACTGAACCCTGCCACTCTGGTATCACCTCTCATTTTGCTGTCTCTCTTTTCTTCTGTTTTTCAGAGTTATTCCCAGGATGACACCGTCACTTCTGTGCTTCCACTCTCTCGCTGGCGCGGGAGCCAGGGCCACCCCCGTGCCAGCCACGTGCTCTCCCCAGCTTCATCCCCTCGCTAGAGTACTTTTGGGGAGATCTCAGTCCATGTTCTGCAGTGGTGGCCTGGATGTCACAGCATCACGTGTGACCTACCCACCATCGCGATGTGTGGACATCTCCTTCCTGTGGGCTCTTCCCTCTCCCTGCACTGCACTGTCAGTGTCTCACGTGTCAGATGCTGTGGTTTTTGTTTCTGTCACAAGATATGCCACGCAGAGCTCACGTAGAAGCAGGACCACCCAGTGTGTTCCTGGACTTCTGCTCTTTGCGCAGTTCCCTCCTCCCAGGCGCCCCGGGTCCCGTTCTCTCTGAAGCACGCTTCTTCTGGCTGACTTTAAGGTGAGCCAGCCAGAGACTGGCTTCCTGTCTCCCTTGCCCTGAGGAAGTCCTTACATCTTCAGACCCGATGAATAATTTAGTGGGACACAGAAGTAGTCATCGACAGCTCTTCTCTCCCAGCCCTTTGAGATCTTGGTGCCTTTCCTTCAGGCCCTCATGGAGGCTTCCATGAGAAGTGGTGCCACGGGATGGTCAGAGGCCACGTGTCATCTCCCCAGCTTCTGCCAAGGGGTTGTCTCTCTGCCTTTGGTTTTCAAAAGCGTAATTCTGCGGTGAGCTGACCTGTTCCTGCAGGTGCCACCTGAGGGGGCAAAGGGCTCCCCGCTGGCCTTGGGGACGTGGCTCTTCTTCTTGGGGAGAGGAGGATGGTCTTAGAGTCTCAGGACCAGAGGCTTCCTGGATCAGGGGCTTTTGCTGTCTGGGTGTCCCTTGGCAGCCCTGTCTCTCTTGCTGGGAAGAAGTCTGTTTCTCTGGCAAGGGAGCGGTTCACAATGACCTGGAGGGCACCCTCGCCTTGGCCTTGGTGATACAGTGGGTGCCTCAGCTTCTTCACAGCTCATACACCCCTCCCCCCAAGCAGCAGCAGGCCCATGGTGGGCAAGAGAACTGCCCTGGCCAGGGTACATCCACGCTCTGCTTGTGCTGAGAGCTCAGAAGAACCCAGGTACCTCAGAGGCACAAGTACATCCAGGCTCAGCACTGCCACCTCTACCCCCTCAGCTATGGAAGCTGGCTCAGGTCCTGCATGGGCAGACATAGGAATCACTCAGAAGTCCCAGCAGGACTGGAAGGGGACAGAACAGCACAGCAGGACAGGGCTAAGAAGGCTAAGCTGCCACCCAGGGATGCACACGGCCCGGGGCTCAGCCTAAGCAGGGCACCAGCCCTCACTGGAGATGCTGTATCGGAACAGCATCGGGGGTCTCCAGGCAGCACAGCCCAGACACTCAGGGGCCACAGAAGCTCATGGGAGTCTCAACAGCCAGATGAGCCACAATCAGAGAGCAACCACGAGACAGGCCACGGGCAGCACAAGCGCACATGGATGTTGGGATTCTATGCAAGGACTTTCAAGCAGTTGTTCTCAGCACTTCAGCAAAGAATTACTAATTCTCTCCAAGCAGAGGGAAACACACAAATACCAATACCAGTACCAGTACCAATGCCAATGCCAGTGCCAATACCAATACCAATACCGTGAAATGTCAGGGTGAAATGAATGCACCCCAGCCCAGACCACTAATTCAAGAGCTTACAAGCCAGGCGTGGTTGTGCTCACCTATAATGATGGCCCTTGGAGGCTGAGGCAGGAGGATCGCCATGAGTTGGAAACCAGCCTGGGCTACATAGTGAGATCAAGATCAGTCTGGACTACATAGTAAAGCCCTGTCCTTAAAAGTCATATTAGCCGGGCGTGGTGGCGCACGCCTGTAATCCCAGCACTCGGGAGGCTGAGGCAGGAGGATCGGTGCGAGTTCGAGACCAGCCTGGGCTACAAAAGTGAGCTCAAGGCCAGCCTGAGCTGCATAGCGAGACCCTGTCTCAAAAATACAAAAAAAAAAAAAAAAAAAAAAAAGTCATATTAATAAAAAAGAACTTACTCTGTGGCCAGACGTTGTTCTAAGCCCTTCTGTTGTGCTAATTCACTTAATCCTCACAGTGGTCCCGTGGGCTGAATACTGTACTAAGGTTTGTGGTGTGAATGAGGGAGCTGAGACGGAGAGGCCCTGCAGCTCCCTAGTGGTGGGGCCGCTTGGGCCCCCTTTATTTTTTTCTGCAGTTCTGAGCGCAAGCACAGGGTCTTTAGTGGGAGCTACATCTGTAGCCCCCTGCCCTGCCCTTTTTCTTGTTTCGGTTTAGGGTCTCACTAAGTCCATATTTCTCAGGCTGGGCTCAAACTTGTGATGCTCCTGCCTCAGCCCCCTGGGCTGCTGGGCTGACAGCATGCACGCCACGCCCGGCTGTCTCTGCTCTGATCCGAGTGCAGTGTTGCATTCTGTGGCCTGGCTGAGACGAGGTCTCGGTAACCACCTGAAGCACCATCTCTGCCCGGGCTGCCGCCAGCAGCTCACACCTGGTCTGTCCCTCCCCTCCCCCTTCTTGGGGTTGGGGTCCTCTCCCCCCCTTCTCACTTGTCCACCAGGCCGCAGCCCCACCGCCTTGCTGTTCTCTGCACTCGCCTCTGCCCCCACCTGTGGCACCTGCTCTCTGCCTGCCTGAAGGGCTCTGTCCGGCCCTCTCTGGCCCTTTCCTTGCTGGCCCTTTCTCTACACTTGTTCTCCAGTGATGTTGCTGGGGGCTCCCCATGCTGCCCCCCTCTTCTCTTTGGATCTCATCTTGCCCCCGTTTTTATTGTCCTTATGGCTGCCGAAGGCTCAGCCAGGAGAGAGGCCCTGTTGTCCTGCACGCTGCGGACTGCAGTAGCCAGAGCAGACCCAGCCTTCTGCAGTGGAGTCGTGCACGGACAGAGACAGCAACAGAGGACCATGTCCAGATTCCAGAGCCTGGCAGGCAGCCAGACAAACCTTTCTGTTTGGGAAACCGAATAGTTTTTAAGAGGAATCTGTGACATGGGTGTTCACCAAAAAGCTATTTAATAAAACAGACAACATTGTCACTCGTATAGCTCAGTGATTCTTAACAGCGTGCCTCTGACCATAACTTTGCTCTCTAAAATATATGCATGGTGTTTCTTGAGCCGTTTTAAGAAACGTCCTCTTGAATCTTCACGCTCTTAAAACTCTCTTCATTGTTCAACACTTTGAAGTTCACCCATTACTAAATATTTGGGTTTTGTTTTTTTTTTGTTTGTTTGTTTGTTTGTCTTTTTGAGACAGGGTCTCACTATGCAGCTCTGGCTGACCTTGAGCTCACTTTTGTAGCCCAGGCTGGTCTCGAACTCGCACCGATCCTCCTGCCTCAGCCTCCCGAGTGCTGGGATTACAGGTGTGCGCCACCATGCCCATTACTAAATATTTGTTGAGCACAGAGTACGTAAGAGTGCCTGCTGGGGTGTGTCTCATGAATAAATCAGTGTCATTTACTTTTTGTGCCCCAGAACTGGGGATTGAACTCAGAGGTGTCCCGTCAGTCGGCTCTTTTTCTTTCTGTATTTTAGGGCAGGGTTTACAGGGTGTTCAGAGTCTCACTACTAGACTGGACTCATCCTGATCTGCCTTCGTACAGCCTCCCAAGAACTTTTTGTTCCTTATTTTAAGACATATTCCCATTTAGCTCCATGGGCTAGACTCACAGTGCTCCTGCCTCAGCTCTGAAACAGCTGGAATTACAGCTGTGCACATGCCTGCCTGGCTTGGACTGTGATTTTTGACTGACTTTTTTTTTTTAGTTACGCTGTTCCTGGTGTCCAGCTTAGTCCTACCTTGGCCAAGGAGCCGTCGTGTGCCGTCAGCGGTCGCTCTCATCCTCACCATGGCCGCGTGCGGCACTCCTCTCGCTCCCTGATGGCGATGCCCACTCCTGTCCCTCCCTGAAGACCAACTCTTGCCCCATCTCTGCCTTTAACCTAACTCAGAGCCCGGGGAGGCTCACAGGACGCTCTACAGAGTGCCTGCCTGCTAGTGTGCGGGGCTCCCCAGATCATTTGTCCAGTGACTGGTTTCTGGGCGCCCCTGGGCAAACAAAGGCTGCAGGACCTCAGCTGAGCCTTCGGGAGCAGGAGTGTGTAGTGGGTGAGAGGTGGAGAGGCAGAAATCTAACCCTAGCCGGAGGGAGCTCTCGTAGCTGCTCCTCTCGGAACTTCCCTATTTCTGTGGATGTAATTTTCCCCTCTGTGACTCAGCTATGAATAAGAGTTGGAAGAGGAATAAGATATAGAAGAGGAAGAGGTGGTTGGAAATAGGACAGAATGACTTGATTTGAGGTTACATCTGAGGTTTTGAGGGGACAGGCGCGGTTGAGTCACCTCTGCTCCCTTCCACGGATGCTGACTCAACGAGACCCCCCCTGCCCCCACCCCGGGACTCCCTGGCCCTCCTCCTTTGTGGCCTGGCACTCTTCTGGGTGTTGGCAGGAGCCTGGGCGCATGCGCTTCCCTTCTGATCTGTTCTTGAATGCTGATTCCCAGTTTCTAGTTCTTCAGGGGTCACTCTGACTGGGGACACCCCTTCCTCGGTCTCTGCCGCTACAGCAAAGCACCTTCAACTGAGTAATTTGGAAAGAAAAGAAATTCATGTCTCACACACAGTTCTGGAGGTCAGGAAGTCCAAGATGGCAGCTCCAGCCAACTCAGGGCCTGCGAAAGGCTCTCTTCTCTCTCAGAGGCACCGGGCTGCTGCATCTTCCTTCCAGCACGTGGGAAGCCAAAAGGACAAAGTTTGCGCACTCACACGGCGGAGATGACAGGGGCAGGTGGCTCCGGGAAGTCTCTTATGGCACTGATGCTCACACAGTCAAATCACACAAAGTCCTCTGTTTGTACCGTTGTTGGCCTGGGATCGGGTTTAGTGCACATTTTGGAGAAAACACAAATCATAGTAGAGCTCCACACTTTCCATGGCTGTGGGGCTTCAGTGAGGACTCTTCCTGCTGGTCCAAGGAAGCCTCTGCAGGGCTTCTGACGGCCTTGCCACAGCCTGGCGGCCCTGCGCTCTGAGCTCCTCCTGGGTTCATGCTTTGCCATAGCGCCACACACTTCTACGCAGGAAGGAGTCCCAGCATCCGCACACCTTCTCTCCCCTTGCTAGCTAAGCCTGGACATCTTCTGTTCTCTTGCCTCTCCCTCCTCCTCTCCTGAGAACTCCGATCTGTCCTTAGCAGCTGAGGCCCCACTCGCTTCCAGGCCCTTCACAACCGCCTACCCCGACTGCACGCTCTCCATCTTCCAGGGCTTCAGGACATTTCTGGCACAGCATGTCACATTTAGCCTCAGATCAAACGCACATTTTAGCTCCACAACCAAGCCATCAGAAGGCAGTGTCTGTGTGTGGCCATCCTGGGGACTTCCAGCTCACCTCATCTGCCCCCCCACATACAGGGCACTTGGACAAAGGGTGGCCGCAGAGCCTGCCACTGTTTGTTACTGAACTTGATCACCTCAGCTCACACTGCGAGGCCACTGATATTTCCTTCAAGCCCTTGTCAAGGGGGCACTGGTAATGGTCATGCTGTGCTCTAAGTGGAATGGAAATGTCCTTGGCGACTTGGACATTAGGTCATTTGCTGATGCCAAGAGAAGGCCCAGGGCCTGGTTTGAGTTCAGCAGTGATGCTAGATGGGGAGACAGGTAGTGAGGAAGGGAAGGGGGGAAGGAGACCCGGATGGAGCTGGCTGCTGGCATGGCTCCACCTGGGAGGGGAACCTCGAATGGGGACTCAGGAAGGACCACAGGGACAGAAGGAGTGACCTGGGGAGCACAGGATGATGGAAGCTGAGGGACAGCCATAGCGGATATGTTCAGAAAACAGAATCTGGGTGCAGTCCTGGGCTAGACTGGTGGGGAATGGGCCACCGGGCTGAGCCACAGAGCGGGAAGGAATTGGCTGCTCAGGCCAGCCTTGGGGGGACAACCGGGAGGTCGAGGAGCACCCAAGTGTGTGTGAGCCAGCAGGTGTGGAGCGCAGGGAGGATTTTAGGAAGGCTGGTCCGGAGGTGGTGTTAGCATGGGCAGCAGCTGAGGAGAGGAGGCCACAGCAGAGCCACGGAACCACGGTCATCCTTGGTGTCCACCAGGCCGGTTCCAGGATCCACAGGCGCCCCAGTGCCTTGTGCCGATGGCATCGAATGGCCACAGAATCGTACACTCCTCCCTGCACTTGGGACCCCCTCGGGGTGACTCGGAGTTCTGTGCACACCAAGTGCTCTGTGCACGACCATTCTTTTGCATTATTTAGGGAACAGCGACCACAAGAGTATTGCATGTTTAGGAGGGATGCCACCCTTGGGGGGGGGGAGGCTGAATCCCATGGGACCCTGAGGTATGCAGGGCCACCTGTGACCTCAGTCTACGGTGACAAGGGCTTGAAGGAAACGTCGGTAACCTCACGAGGGAACGTGAAAGAAAGGATTACCAGGCTTCTCTGACCCCAGGGAGGCAGGGGTGGCTGTATGCACACTGTACAGGTTCTCTGCTGGTGCCTGCCACACAATGAAATGAAGAAGCCAAGAGCTGGGGTGACGTGGGAGGACACAGTAAGTTCAGATGTCCCTGTACTGAGTGAGGAGCTCTTGTGCATTGTGTAAATGGAAACGTCCAGTAAACAGCCAGCGCTGAGTCCCTGGGAAGTGGGTGGGGCCAGGGCCAGTGATAAAGGATCTGAGGGCCATCTGTCTGCCGGAGGGGGTGCTAGGCAAGAGCCAATGCTAGGGAGGGCAGATCTTGGGAGATGCAGCTCCCCGAGGGGGAGGGCAGAGGGCCAGCGACCAACTGCAAAGTCACTGGGGCAGGGGGAGGGAGCGGGATGGCCCCAGTCCTGAGGACTAAGGAAACTTCCAGAAAGAGGCAGCCACTTGTGTCAAACTGTGCAGAAAGGCAGAAAAGAAGGAAGCCTGAAGAATGGCTTTGGCAATTAGGGTGACAATCGGCAGTAAGCAGGACGTGGATTTCTACAGCCAGTAACACTGTCTGAGAGCGATGGGGGCGTCAGAGGGGGGGGTGAAGTGCTGTGTGCTCCCGTCCTGAGAAGGCCTGCAAGGCAGAGCAGTGTGGATGTCATCTGGAGGTGACTAAACGGTGCTTCTGCCCAGGCCAAGAGCCTGAGGTGCACACTCACCTGGGGCTCCTTCTCTCACCCAGGGGGCAGCAATACTGAGAATAGAAGAAAGAGCTCTTCTTGATATAGATTCCATCATAATGATACCTGAAAACAAAGGTGAGCTTTAGAATGTTGTCACACACGGAGCAAATGACAAAGAAAGTCCCAGAGAGTGTCTCTGGACCTCACCACTGACAGACACCATTCCTTCAGAATAGCTGATGGGCCCCTGGGCCCGAGCAAGCTCTGGCTGGCGGACCAGAAAGCCTCTGTCACAGACAACCCTGGACTTGCGACACAGTCAAGGTAAGACGTTTTTAGCCACACAGGGGGAGGAAAGCAACCCTCATTGGTGGAAACTGAACTGTGGACCTTTTCTCCCAGGGGTAGTGAGCACTGTGACACTCTCCATGCTGGGCGGCAGAGGCAGCCCAGGTCCTTGTCAGGGAGGGGACACGCATGACGCCTCACTCTTTGCAGTGTGCTGGTTGCTGAGCTGGGATCATAGGAGCTCAATACGCTGATGCCTTTCCCACCTGTCCTGCACCCAGAGGGAGCAGCTAGGCCCCTGTCTCCTGGGAGTGCATGTGCTGCTCTTGTCTGCTAAGCCCAGGGCCTCACCGGCCAGGGTTGTGTAAGGCAAACTCTGCCACTGTCACCTCTTCCTTTGCGCTGGCAGGGAGACAGGAGAGAAGGACTATCCTAACTTGTTGTTTAAGCCTTCTCACTCATTTCCCACCTCGGTTCAACAAATCGACAAATGACCGTCAGGACTGAGTGAGTTACAGTAACAGCATCCCGACCATGTGAGGATTCCTTCCTGAGAAGTGAGGTGGGCCTGGGCTCCTGCGTGTGATCTGCTATGGTAGCAGGACGCCTACTTAGCCACTTGGCCTGCACCTGAAGCCGTGAAGGCTGGGACTCCCGGGGAAACCTGCACAGCTGTGTTCATGGGGCCACAGCGCCCGATAGCCAAGGCAAGTGCCTGGTCGTGGACAGAGGAACAGATACAGATGGTCTGGCACACAAGTGAACACTGCGGCAGCTTTTTTTTTTTTTTTTTTTTTTTTACAATGGACTATTATTCAGCCATAAAAAAGAATGGAATTTTGTTACTTGCAGGAAAATGGGTGGAACTGAAGATCCCCCATGTTCACTAAAATGAGTGACTCAGAAAGACAAATATTGCCTGCTTTCCCTAATAAGTGGACCTAAAATAGATGACACCAAAGTAGAAGGGTGACAGAGGTGGACACTATCAAGATATATTATACATGTTGAAACCTAAGCGTATCTAAGAGAATTCATTATTTCAGATATATAATTACTCAGATATTTCAATAGACATATACTTGTCTAACCATGCAAAGTGTGGAAACAAAACATATACACACACAGGGGCTTTTGTACCCTGCTCCACTGTCACCTGAACGCTTCCAGACACAGGGCTGAGCTTGAGTTATGGGCATTCTTTGGCAAGAGCTGTTACTTATAGTGTGCAATTCTCGAAGTCTTTGTTTCTAACATTGCAAAGAACACAAAGTCGTGACACTACCTGGCACTGCCTCTGGTCCCCAGCCTGCGGGTGCCGAGATTGGGAAAGGCCAGGTGCACGAGCTGTGGAAAGAAGCGAGACTTAGAGCTGCGGGTCCAGCACAGAGGGGCGCAGTCCCTCTTCTTTTGGAATATTCCAGTTCATTTACTCTTTTCTGGTTATAAAGAAAATAAATATGAGTGAGATTTGGGGGAGAAAACGAGACCAGACAGGTTTGGAAGAGAGAATGCACTGCCCAGAGAAATCTGCTATTTGAACCCCGGGGGCCTATAAAGGACCCCAACTCCTCACTGGCAGGAAGGCGCGCTGGTACGGCCATTCACTGTGGAGGTCGGCGTGGAGGGTCCTCAGGCAACTGAGCCTGGAAACTCCACTTGACCCAGCTAGTTCCCTTCTGGGCTTCTGCCCACGAGAATTCCAGGCATCGTGTCACCACACATGCACACCCATGCCTACAGGAGCACCGCTCGTGACAGCCAAATCCGAGGAGCAGCCTACGGCGCAGTTTGCGAACACTTCTGTTTGCGAACAATTTAGCTGGCCAGTGAAAGTGTTTGGCAAAATTTTGCTCCTGTTTGCAAACTCCGCGTGGGGGTGACAAACGCCCATGCGGTCATCTTCTTCACATAAACACCAACGCAGCTCTCTTCCCGGAAATCCTAAAAGAAGTTAAGTTGGTCAGCCCGGGTGCCACCATATATGTCCATCGATAGATAGATGAATGAAGGAAATGCAGCACTGGTATGTGGTGGACTGTGACTCTGCCGGAAAGAAGGACGGGACTGAGGCAGGGGTGGGCAAACAGGTGCACCTCGGGGTCATAATGTCGAGGGGAAGTGGTCAGACACGCAAGCTTAACGTGCACGAGTTCTCTTATATTAAAGAGCAGAATAAAAGATCGATGATAGAAAATAGGGAGTGGATCTGTGCAGGAGGGGAGGGCTGGGAGGTGCAGGCAGGGGCTGGGCAGGGAAGGGGAAAACAGAGTAAAGATGGCCGCCGGCTTCCCCTGAGGAGTGCAATCGTCACGAACGATTAAAATTAAAATTAAAATTAAAATAAAAACAAAGCCGGTGCCAGGGCTGGGGCGTGGCTCGGCGGCAGGGCGCATGCTCAGCACACGGGAGGCCTGGCTTCTGTCCCTGGTACACTTCAGTGCCGTTGGTCCCAGTCAAAGCCTCAATGTGCGCACGAGTTGTGTGTGTCGGTGACAGATGACCAGCGTCCACCGTGGCACAGCTGAGGCGCTGCACCTCCTAACACCTCCCTGTCCCCATCTCCTCCGGTTGTTACAGACTCCCTGGAGTGGGGGGTTGCTCGCAGCTGCCCTCCGTCCGCCCTGTGAGGTGCCACAATCACACTGCTTTCCCGTTTTTGTAACCTGAGAGTAATTTTGACTTTCTGTTCCAGGCTTTCCTTGGTGAATGCTTGGAAACTCATAAGCCCGGCTGCCTCTGATTCCCTCATCCCCAGCCCTGCAGACCAATGTTCTGCTGTGATCCTGACAGTCCGGGCCAGGTTCCTTGGTAGAGGAGGCCAGTGGCCGTGGACTCCCGGACAGCCCTGTGAACCCAGACCACACGGGGTGGTGAAACTACCAGACAGGCCGGAAGCTTTTCTGACTGGAGCTGTCCCAAAATCACCTCTGCTCCTGTCCCGCTGGCCACGCAGTCACTTCTGCTCAGCTTCCTGGATCTTTCCTTCCGTTAGTATTGACTCCAAAGAGCAGGAGTCAACAGAAACATTGTCTGACTCTTCCTGTCGGAAGACGACACAAGCTGGGGTGCGGAAGACTCAACTACCACGGGGTAACCCTGGGGTCACGAGTGCAGGTTGGGTTGTGCTTCAGGTGGGGAGGGGGTACAAGGCACACGGAAGAAAAATAATGACAAAGGTCAATGCCAAAGTCAGCCAAGTGTAAATGTAGCACAAAAGGCCGGATGCTTCTATCTCTAAAACGTCATCTTCAGAAAATCCCTCAAAGCCTTTGTCTAGTTCTAAAATAACATCAAGATGTAAATTGTAGGCACCTAGAAATTACTGGAAAGTGTGTGGTGGGCTCAGATGTGATACCCTCCGATGCAATTCAGTATTTCGAAGGGAATGCACAAGTGAACTTTGGGTACCCTGTCAACATAATAATTTGTACATTAAAAAAATAATTTGTACATTACATAGTTTGGTGTAACTCTAGTCTCAGAGTATCCTGTGATTTCATTCATGAGCAGGCATGTTGTAGTTAAATGGAAAAAAATCCTGAGATAATTACTTGCAAAAAAACAACGTTAAAAAAGTTATATGATAGAGCTTCCACCAATCTATAGGAAAAAGACAAATTCAGGTTGGCCATATCTAATTTGAAAATTTATATTCCAAGATGCCCCAAATCTGAAATATTGTACACACTGATAATATGCCATAAAATTACAGAAAATACAACCAGTGAGATAGCTCAGCAGACTAACTTCGTGCTTAGGACCAGGTTCAGGCCCCACTACCACATACCACACTGGCCCCACCAGCAGGTGCACTGGCCTGGCCACCAACACCGGGCATGGTGGTGCATGTCTGTAATCCCAGTGCTGCTGAGGCTGAAAACAGGAGGATCACTGGGTGTGAGCTGCATAGTTAGACCCTGTACCCAATACATTAAAAAAAAAAAAAAATTCACAAAATTCTCCACCATAATTTTTTTTTTTAAAAAAAGAACAAATTAAACTGTTTTGTAAAGTTTCCTTCAGGCTGTGTGCATAAGGTATATATGAAATAGAAGTGAATTTCGAATTGACGTTTGGGTCTTATCTTCTGCCCAAGATATTGCATTATATCCTCACGAAAATACCAAAATCTGAAACTCTTTGGTGTCGAAGCATTGTGGGTAACAGACAGTCACCCTGCACTCTGGCGGAAAACAGTCTGGTGATGTTACACACACCCGTGAGAGTCCAACCACCCATGCGAGAGCAAAGCACGGTCCAGAGCTTCTCTAGGAATCTGATAAGCATAGCAGAAACAGCTGCATATTGCTTTATCTAATACATTGTTTTCAAATGGGAACACACAGGTTTGAGGAAGAATATACTGAACTGGACTGGGCAATGCATTGACTGCGCCTGTCTGTGGTCTGATGGGCGGCAATGTGGCAGTCGTCTAAGTTCTTTTCTCCAGGCTGAGATGCAATGCCCGACACCCACAATTTAGAGGAGGAAAGGGTTATCTTGGCTGCAATTCACAGTCAGCTAGCTCTCAGGCACAGCAGCATGGCAGAGAGGCGCTTGCTCAGGCCAGTGGAGAAGAAGCTGGTGGAGAGGAACCCAAGAAATCGAGAGGAGGGAGGTGGACCCACCCAGGCCACGCCCCCAGCGACCACCTCCTCCAACCAGGCTTCACCTCCCATCATCCCATCTAGCTACAAACTCATCAGGGGCAGAATCCACCCATGAGTACCACACTCCCACGATCCAATCTCTGCCCAAAGCCCCTGTGTGAGCCTAGAGGGCTTCAGACATTCACCCAAACCAAGACTCTCTCCTAGGGAAGTGACCAAGTGCTCATAGAGGTTTGTATTACTTAGAACAGAGCAAAACCACAATCAGCCTATACCCTGGAAAGGAATATGGTTAAATAAATTATGGCACAGTTCAAACATTTTTCCTAGCCATTGCATAGCACATATTTGAAAAGCCGTTAATGTGAAAATCTTAGCAATATTTTGAGAAGAAATAAGTATGCTCACAGTAAAACTTAACATTTCTTGACTGCCAGAGGGGGTGTACTCTCTTCATGTGCATTTTCTCTCTTGTTCCTTATAAGAACATCATTATATGGGCACCCTTGTCACCACCACCACCATCACGGTCATCGCCATCAACATTACTGCTGTTGATATCCTCACAGATGGCAGTCACAGGACAATATAGCTACACAACTCACTCAGAGTTATAACCTGCAAAGTGACTCTGAGCTTGCTGCTGCTATCTTTCCATCTCTGTGCCTATCTCTGCCTACCTTTATCTCCACGTGTCTCTGTAACTATCTCTATATATCTGTACATATGCCTTTCTATCTCCCTGTTTTTATCTCTGTCTAGTTACCTCTATAACTGGCTGGACGTGAATCTTTATACCTATGTAAATATGCTCCTATCTACAAGTGCACTCACTTCTATACGGCCTTATCCTTCCACCCGCATCTATCATTCCTCTCTAGACCTATCTAGGCATTTATCTCTGCTCCATCCTGATAAAGAGACAGCAGTCCAATGAGAACAGTTGAAGAAGGGCCTAGCCTGGGGTGTCACTAACAGGTCTTCCAGTATCCAGGGCCTATGGAGGAGACAAGAGCCAACTCAGGAAGGGGTCCTGAGAGGGGTCCTGTCTCTGTTGCTTGTCTGGCCATCCACCGGTTTGTCACCCGCCCCCACAGCCATCTATCCACC
Organism: Myocastor coypus; assembly: GCA_004027025.1. Taxonomy (NCBI): domain Eukaryota; kingdom Metazoa; phylum Chordata; class Mammalia; order Rodentia; family Myocastoridae; genus Myocastor; species Myocastor coypus. Next base: position 16,692 of record PVJA010005369.1, read on the forward strand.
CACCCACCCTCTCCCTCCTCCATCTGCAAGTTTGCTCACACACGTAATAGCTATCTGGTGGGCTGACCCAAGGAGCCGCAAACAGTATCCTTAGCCTTAGCCAAGCCCAGGGGAGTCAGGAGGAAGCAACACGAGGCACTTCCTGCTCTGAGTGAGGGCAGCCTCTCCCTGGGCAGCTCTGCCTTCCTGGGGCTTCTGGTCACCTGCGAGCTCTCTGGGGCCCCTTGGTTGCATTTGTCCACAGCCTGGACTCCTGTGGGTGTGAGAAGAGGGAGGGCTGAATAGGCTCAGTCCACAGTCCAGGCAGGCGGAGGAGGATGGCTGGGCCCTCAGGGGGCCATGGGAGACCCAGCGGGTGAGGCGGAGCTTGGAATCTGCATGGCCCAGGCCCGGCAGGGCAGAGAGCAAGTGACCCCCTCGGACACACACTAGAACACACGGTCCCCCAGGCACCCGCAGAGGACAACGTTCTGACCACTCTCTCCTCCCTGCCACCACGCAGGGGGGCCAGCTGGCGTGGGGTGGGGGGAGCAAGACTTGAGTTTATCTGGGGAGGGACATTGAGCACCTGCGGCTGCTTGTGAGCATGACAGAGGACTTGTGACAAAGAGGCTTGGTATCACTACCGGCTCGTGCTCACCCAGGAAGGAGGGGGCAGGGGGCAGCTGTTCAAGGGGACGTGGGAAGTGCAGAGGCCAGGAAGGTCTTGGTCTCTTCCCTGGTTGGTGCAGGGCACACGTGTACATGAGTGCACACAGGCGCAACACGCGTGTGGCTGTAGCTCTGCACACTGAGGTTTCCTCCGGTGTTAACTTTTTTCTTTTTAATGTTCTTTTCTTGTTTTTTTTTTTTTTTTTTTTTTTTTTTTGGACCAGGGTTCAAACTCACGACCTTGCACTTGCCCAGCAGGCACTTGTGCCTCGGAGCTATCTCCCCAGCCCTAATGTTCTTTTCTTTAATTTCCGTGTTTCCTACCAAGAGAATATATTCCTTTCTAATCAGAAAAGCATTAGTAGATGTTATTTCAACCAAGGAAATAAATTCTTCTGGAAGCATCCCAGCCCATCGGAGACATCATCTGCCCGAGGAATGAGCGTCACCGCGTCAGCAAGTGCCAGCCATGTCCCCACATCTGCAGGGGAACTCGGCGCCCAACCAAGCTGGTTCCGGGAAGGAGGCAGGAAGGGAGGATTGGGTGTGTTGTCGTCTCTCCTGTAAACACGCTTGGGATCATATCCTTTTCCCCTTCCTCTCCCCGCATGGTCACAGCTTGCAACCCAGCGCCTGCTCCGCGTGGCTCGCCGGGCCGGGGCCTCTCTGACTGACCAGTGCTCACGGGGGATCCCCAGCAGGGAGGACCTTGAGGGAAGGATAGAGACGCAAAGCGTAGCGCCACACGGAGAAACCCCAAGTATAGATACCGAACACCAAGCTAAAAGATAAATGATAAGACAGAAGACTAAGACAGGGAGGGAAAGGAGGAGGAGAAGGAAAGGGTGTGAGAAGATCGACGTTGCGTCATAACCATGCGCCGACTCGACTCCCCGCGGGGAAGGTGATCGGCGCGCCTGTGTGCAGACAGGTGCTCACAGAAATAAATATTTAACAAGAATCCAAATACTTCAGTGCTTTGAAGTTAAAAAAAAAAAAAAAAAAAAAGAAAGAAAATGCAAAATAAATGCACGTGTAATGCTTTCTGCGCTAGTTTCCTTTGGAATATTCTGCTCTCTGAAATGACCTCATCTAAGACCCTCTTTCTGTGTTTTAGGGGCAGAGATCAAGCCTGGGGACCACACATGCTAAGCACAAGCCCTACTGTAACCCCTGACCCCAAGATCCTAAAACAATGTGGGAAAGCGGGGTTCACACTGGGCCTGTCCAGCCCAATGGAGCCTTCCTGCCCGAGAGCAGGTGGGTGGGAGGTACCTGGGAGGCCTGAGCCCGGCCAGGCCTGGTGTGAAGGGAGAACGCGGGCTGAGGGGCAGCACGCGAGGACGCCCTGCCGTGGGCACCCCCCTGCCCCCGTCACTCAGCAGGCTGAAGGGACCCAGAGACTGGCTCATACAGATGCAGGCTGAGTGGTGACTGGTGAGGAGCCCAGAAGATGGCGACCACAGCACGGCGGGTCAAGCAGCAGAGGGAGGGGCCAAGGACAGGGTTAGGAGCTGCCCGGGTGCCCACCAAACAGCTGTGCAGTGTGAGCAGACTCACAGAGGCGCTAAGGTTCCTGTCTGTTTGCACGTAGTATGTCCCAGTGCCTGGAGCAGTTTCTGGCCCGGCTACGTTTTACTTTATGTGAGGGAAAAAAAAAAAAAAAAAAAAAAAAAAAAAAAAAAAAAAAAAAAAAAAAAAAAAAAAAAAAAATATATATATATATATATATATATATATATATATATATATATATATATATATATATATATATATGAGTTAGTTTTGTGGACCTCAGACTTCCAGTGAGCCAACAGAATGGTATGCCATAGAAGAATAAAGGTGAATAGAAGCCACTAGAGGGGGGGAGGGGATGAGGAAGGGGAGGAAGCGGCACAAAGACACAGAGAAAAAAGAAGTGCTCCGGTTCCTTGAGGACCCCAAGGCTCTAGGTGGCACCACGGGGTGACCTCTCAGCTCTCTTCCACATCCCTGGGGCTGGTGAGATAGCTCAGTGGTCTAAAGTGCCTGCTTGGGCAAGCTTAGGCAAGCTCAGGGACTGTGGTTGGATCCCCAGCACCACATGCTGTGCCAGCCCTGCCCCAGGGTGGGCTGAGCTGCCCCCCCCAACACACACACGCAAGTGCGCCTTCCCAAATCACAGAATGGACAGCAGAGGGAAGCCACCTATGTGCTCATGGAGAGGAGAGGACAGGAAGGCCAGAACTGTTTTTAATAGTGAGCCTCAGGGCCCTGGGAAGATAGCACTGCGTGGCTGGATTGTCACAAGCACAAAACTCCTACCCAGGAAGGGTTTCTGGGATCTGGACTTGGGCGATACATGCTTCTCAATGCTGCGACGGTAACACCGGTGCCTGCAGGATGGCTGGTGGAGGACCTGCAGCGTCTACCTTGGGGATAGTGTGGTCTGCATGGTGCTGGCCACATGCACTCCAGGCGGCAGGCATGTGGAAGACCAGCTGAGCAGCTCTCCTTGGAACAAGAGCAACTGCCTCCATTTTGGCTGAGCCTGACCCTATTTCCTCACTTTGCTATGCACAGAGCTGGTTAGGACTTCTCATGGTCCCTTTAATTGGCCTTAAGCGGTGTGTCTTGGTCTAGCCGAAGTGCTAGTGGTAATTTTTGAAGATGGCATGCGTGTTTCCCTGATAACCCACACCTGCTGCTCTCCAATAGGAGCCGGGTCAAGACAGGACGAAGAGCCAGTGCCCCACGCTGTCAGCTGGGATCAAGCCTTGAGATAGAGGCTATGACTTCCTGGGGCTTGAAAGATTACACATCAGAGTTGAAGCACCAGAACCCCAAAACATTAGATACCATCTCAATAGCACAATGCAAATTACTTCCTCTGCATAACCTCTCTGCATATGGTGGAGGTGAATGCAGGCCTCCTACCTAGCCCAGCTCACAGTGCTCACCTTCTTCCCACAATTCTCTTCGTCAAGCTACTCCTTCTCCACTGAAAAAAACCCAGGTGTGGCCCTGGGTCACTCTCTTTGTTCTGGAAGCCATCTTTGTGGCTGGACTTAGGGCTTCTTGGCTCCCCAATACTTATATATATGTCTCTGTGTTTGTTTTTGCTGTGGTTTGCACTGGGAGTGGTAAACTAGAATTAACTTAGTGGAATTCTAATAATGTATTTTTGGCCTTATAAGTTTAGACTTCTTGGGCTGAAATGAGAACCAGGAAGGGACTCCAACAGGGTGGACACATGTCACCACGTTGCTAAAAAGAAGTGCTCTAGTTTTCTTGAGTCCTTATCTAGGTGAGTTAACAACCAGGCCATGGACCTTCGGTAGTGAAAGGGTGACACAGAGTATGTGCTTCTGTGACCTGGTGACTGTTGGGAAAGGAAGGAAGGAAATGGGGGAGGGCAGGAAACAGAGCTGGTGCTTTGGGACCCAGCGAGCAGGCCCCTTATCGCCCAAATCACTGAGGCCCCTGCCAATGGCCACTCAGAACGGGCAGGACACACAGGCTGGCCCTGCACCGAGGCCCTGCCGTGCTGACCCTGGGCTGGGTTTGCCTTGAGGAAGAACTGCCTCCCCTGCTTCATGGACTCGCTGTTGCTGGGCTTGTGTCCCCGCATCCACCCCTGTTCTCATAAAAGGTTTGCAGCCCCAGTGCTCTAGAGGGGCTCCCCCAGGGCCTGTGGTGATCTCCCAGCCTCTGACCCTAGAAGCGTTCTGAGGGGCTCTTCACATGCAGGACTCCGAACTCAAGCTGAGAGGCTGGGTCTGCTTGCCCACACTGTGACAGCGGTGATCCTTGTCCTCAAGTCTCTGGGTTTTCTTTTTGATACCATGAAACAACGCTGACACTGCTGACGTGGCCCACCTGCACTGTGTGGGTGTGTACACAGCAGTCTCAGGTCACTAAGGGCAGGCTGCTCACCTGCCCCGCTCCTCGTGTCCCCAGCCTCACCTGCTGGACGCAGAGGGGCTCAGGCTCTGGGCTGTGCTGACCTTTGCTGCATATCCAATGCTCCTAAACAGACTACTGGCCTGGGTCACAACCTCCAAAGGAAATCTTTAGCATCCACAAATTCTTAAAATGTAGCCAAACTTTGCCTGGAAGCATCTGTGGCACTGAGTGTTGAGATTTCTACACTTTTTTTTTTTTGGTACTGGGAATCAAACTCAGGACCTTGTAATGCCACTGAGTTATTCCCTTGGCTTTTTTTTTTTTTTTTTTTTTTTTTTTTTGCGGGGGGAGGAGGGGAAGTGGTACCATGGATTGAACTTGGGACTTTGCACTTGCCAGGCAGGTGCTTATGCCACTGAGCTGTCTCCTTGGTGGAATGTGTAGATAGCAGTAACAAACCAGCAGATCAGACTCGGAGAAGTGCTTGCAGTTACCATAGTAACAACCCACGTGGGAAGCATCCACTCATTCTTTCAGGTTCCTCACTTGAAGAGTGGGAAGATGGAGACACAGAGGAATGATCTTGACCATTTGGTGAGCTTCCCAGAATGAAGTCCTGGGTACCCAATGAGAACCCATTAGACCCAAATGCATTTCAGAATATCCCTAATTATGGTCAGGCACCACATGCTGACATTGTAGTGTATGACGGAATGGTGGGCCATGTGTCCCTAGCACCCAGTGACACGTAGCTGCCCCACTTCGAGCAGGGGCACTCTGTGATGCGTGGATGACTATGGAACAGCCTAAGGCCGCATCTCCGCCCCTAGGTGACACAGGACTATACTGAGCGTGACATCGCTATGGCTCTATAGCTTACCTTCCCGAACGTCGCTGGGTTGACTTGGTTTGGGGCATTCTGCCCGCAGGTCTCCACATAAATCTCATACATGAGATAACGAGGCAAGCTGTACCCTTCACAGACACAGAAATTGTCCACCAACCTGGGGGAGAGGGGAAGAAAGGGTAGATCAGCACATTTTTCTGGAGTAGGATGCTTTGGTAGATCAATGGGCAGACACGTGTGGGATCCTAGCGAGTAAAATACATCTACATACTGAGGTAACACCCCTTCAAAGCTCATGGTCAGTATCAGCAAGGAGCCCTTGGGTCCAGGGCCAGTGTGAAGAATATTGATTATGGACTTTTAGCTATTGATTTATGGACATTTCAGGAAAAAAAAAAATCACATATACTCTTCTCTTGTCGCCATTCCCTAAACAATAGACAGCAGCGACTATTTACAAAGCATCTACACTGCATAGGGCAGTGCGTCATCCGGATGGACACAGGGAAGGGTCTGTAGCATGGCCTTAGCTTTTATGATGCACCATTTCACATAAGGAACAGGACCATCTGCGGATTTCAGTACCCTTGGGGGTCCTCAAGCAGGCTCCCTGGGGACTCCAGAGGATCATGACAGGCAAAGTCGGTCTGCACAGTTTTTAACCACAGAGGAATCTTTAAAGCAGGAAACATGCAGACGCCGATGACACATGGCTCACTTCCTGGTGGAGGCCCCAGTCGACTTTCCTGAAGAACTAGAGACCACCGTCATACTTGTGCTGTCCCGGATCCAGAGCCGCTAGAATGTTGGGCTTGTAGGTGTGTCAGGACAATTTTCTGCATCTTCCTCTGCAGGTACGTCTCTGTGGATTTTCTTAAGAAGGCACCCATGGTTGGCTTTAGGGTTCACTCTTATCCACTGTGGCCTTAGATAGCTCCATCAGAGAAGATCTGTATTTATTTATTTATTTATTTTGTCCGTAAGCCCATTTTTTTTCAAAGTCTGGCCATGTTTTGAGGCTCCAGGGGTACATTAATTTTGGGGTGATGTCATTCAGCCCAGTACAGATCCCAAGGAGGTGTCTTTTCTGAGAGGGTCCAGGGTCACTGTGGGACCCTGATCTTCTAGGTCACTGCACAGTGGCTTAGATACAGCAGCCTTCCTTTGGCCTGGAGGCCGAACACTGAGTGATGTCTGTGGGTCGGGGAGGTGCGGCGGCAAATCCAACCATGTAGCTGACATTAATATTTTCCTTTCTCTTTTTTCTTAAGGGTCTCCTTGTATTACCTAGGCTGGCCTCAGACTTCTGGGCCCAAGCAGTCTTCCTGCTTCACTTTCCAGAGTAGTTGGGACTACAGGGCCACCCCATGGTGCCGGTCTTAAGACACTGCTTGTCATGCAAGGAAGACCCCAGTCACAGAAAGCCCTGGCTGACTGTGAGGAACCATGGCTGAAACCCATTTCTTCGATGACATTAGTTTTATTTTATTTTTCGTTTTCTCTCAAACAAACTACCACCCACCAAAAGTTTCCCTTGGGAGGAGAGTAGGAACCCTGCACTTTGTTTACGTCACACTCAGAGACTTTTTCACAAAGTCCTCCTGGGAAACACCTGTGAGCAGAGCAGGGCAGCGGCCGGCCGGCCTCCCTGCAGCCTTCCCTCCTGTTCAGGTGTCTTTTCATCCTGATTGCTTTTTTTTGTTGTTGTTATGGCCACCTCAGCCTGCCCTGGGGCGGGGGGGGGGCGGCTGGCGCAGCTTGTGGTACCGGGGAGCGAACCACGGGACCCTGAAGTTGCCTAAGTTTGCCTAGGCAAGAGCTTTAGACCGCTGAGCCCACCTCGCCATCCCGATTGCTTTTGCTGCCTCTATTTAAACGGTTAGAAGGGAACGTCACGAAGTGGAGCACACTGTTAAAGCTAAAAAGTGACCGTGCTCTTAAGGGAGAAAGCACCCCATTTCGGGTCTCACGCTAAGCGAGAGCATCCTGTGGGGACAATGGCAGGAAGATCGCACCCAACGGAAGGGATGGAGGCGATGTGCTGAGCACCGAGGCCCGCCCTCTGGGAACCCTCTGGGGCCCGCGCCCTCCCCTCGGCCTGGGTCCCAGGTCCTGGGCAGCGGTGGAGGGGCGATGCTCCTCGTCCCGGTCCCCTCCCCTCCCCCACCCGAGGGCCGCTGCTCACCACCGCAGGATGCGGCCCTGCAGGTCCTGGGGACCCGCGGGCCTCTCCGCCATGGCCCAGCGCAGGTGAGCGGTAGGGTCTGACTGCACCGGTCCCGCCACCCGCGGTGTTTACTTTAGAGTGGGGCGCGTGCGGCCCAGCGCTGGACAAGACCCGAGGACGGGAGGCCCCGAGGACGAGGACGCTAGGGCTAGGGTCGCACGCGCCGCCCCGCTCGCCTTTGCACCAAACCAGGAAGCGGCCAACAAAATCCGAGGGGAATCTATCCGTTTGAGTTAGGCAGGGAGTGTTTGGCGGGTTGCAGTGATGGAGGCGCTCCAGCGGCAGGGCCCGCGCATCCTCGCAAGCGGGAGGGCAGCTTGGGCTAGACAGCGAGGTCAGAGCCCCTCTGGACGGCACAGGGAGATCCTGTCTCGGAAAAATCAAAAAACAAAAAACTTGGCTCACATGGTCTGATTTTAGACACTTTGAAAATACAGACGCCAGGGACACAACCTCGTCCTCTTTCCCAGCAGGTCTTGCTGCAGTGGGTGAGAAGAGGCTGTTGCATAGGCAAATGCTGGATGCTCTCAATCCCCCACCTCTGCCCTACTGCTGCCGCCGCCGGCCCGCAGGCCCAGGGCCAACGCTGGCTTGGGGACAGGGCACATCCAGGAGTCCGATGGTGGCTGCCTTGACAATGGCTGCTCCAGGGTGACATCCAAACCTGCAGCCCGGCTGCTCCTGCCCTCCGTGTCACACTGAGCTGGCACTCTCTCAGACCCTTACATCCTTCCAGGAAACTGAGGGATGGTGATATTTAGGGACATGCTCTTGGATGGCAGGCCCTGTTAGGAGTCCAGCCCTCTCCTGGTGAGGATCTCAGTCTAGACTAAAGCACAGTGGACAGCTCAGCACCAAGACCCAGGCAGCCCAGGGTGAAAAGGGACAAATGAACTGGTGTTATCTGCAGGAGCTACGCAAATGCTCACAAAGCCCAGGAAAAGATCCTTAGCTTCCTTGAATGTTAGGGAAATGTAAATCAAAACCATGCCCATTAGAATAGCTTTAAGAAAATAGGAACTCAAAATGTTGGGATGAGGAGCCTGGCAGGATGGCTCAGGGGCCTAAAGTGCCTGCAGACTGCTACAGGGTCCACGGTTCGATCCCCGGCACCACAAGCTGTGTCAGCCCTGCCCTCAGGGCAGGCTGAGCCGGCCATAAAAATAAATAAACAAAAGTTCTGAAACTAGAAAAAAATTAAAAAATAAAAAAAAAAAAATAAAAAAATAAAATAAAATAATTTTAAAAAATAAGGGGGAGAAAGTGGCAGTGCTGGACAGTCTTTGGGAGACAGCAGGGATCTCCACGGTGGCCAGGGCGGCACTTTGAGGGGCCCTCTGGGGCAGCGGAGCCGCTGACAAATTCCTTCTGACCTGGCCGGGAGCTCGGCTGGGCTCCTCCTCTGTGTGCTGGGTCGGGATCGCTCAATCCCAAGCTTCCTGCAGTGGGCAAAGGCCCTACTCAGGGGCCAGGGAAACTAAAGCCCAGGCTTCTGTCTTCCTCATGCTGTTCCTACCAGCTCCCTCCCAACTGGTGACATGCCAAAAGGCTCACCGATGTCCCCAGAGACTGGGAACAACCGAGGCAAAGGCCTGCCTAGGGTTACTCTTCCTACATCACTACTGGTCGTAAACAACATTTGCCTGTGACTTGAGCACCAACTAGTACAGGCTCTGGGACACACCTTGGAAATACAACAGTGAGGCCGCAACCCTCAGGTTGACCAGTAGTCTCTTTGCTACTGATTGCATTGAGCGTTAGATGCTACGACATACAAGCCTTACCTCAGCTTGGGCCAGAGCTGTGGAGTCCTGTCGGGTATAGGGCTTCAGAAATGAGGCCAAAGTTCAGTTCACCCCCTCCTTCCTGAGGGCCTGTCAATTTCATCTACTACAGGTCCCTCTGGTGTCCCTAATTTGACCAGTCATCATATACATTGAGGCAGTTAGCAGCAGCTATACATGAATACGGTAACGTCCTTAGAAGACGGGGCCACAGCTCTTGGCTTCCCAATGTGGTACATATGCAGGGGCTGTGTGTGCCCCTGTGAGGGCCTCTTTAGCAGCAGGGTCATCCTGGCTTTCAGTGGAATGTGGAGCTGCGCCTGAGGTAGCAGAAGTTATTCTGCGGCAATCCACTCTAAGAAGTCTGACCACGTACCTGACTCTCGTTCCGGGCCTCCATCTAATCCTAGGCTTGGTATCTTCGCTCTAATAGCAAACAGCACTGCCAGAAAGATAAGCCTCAGCACTTCTCCAACACGGTTCCAGCTCCCCGCGCGGCACCGTGCACACATAGAGCCCTTGCTTCCGCGGCTGGAGGGACCCTCTCCTTTAGCTGAACAGCACTGCCCTCGCCACCTTCCGTCTAATTGGTGCCTGGATTATCCCAATTAGTTGCAGTTCACCTTCTGAGAAGGCACCAGCTGTGCGTTGTCTGCACACAAAGCCGCCTGTGCTGATCCTGGGCGCTGGGGTTCATCCAATTCTGGCAATTAGTCACTTTCTATGGATGTACCCAGGTGTCTCCAGGAAATAAGATGTACTTTCAAATAAAGCGAATGAGGAGCTGTAACGTATTAGGCCAGAAATGCACAAAGCGTAGCTGGTGTCAGTGCAGTCCTGCCCTTGCGGAGACCGGACAGCTGTGCAGGACGTCACGGGCAGAGACAGATTAAGATGCTGGGCGCGTGCAGACTCACACTGTACTGGAGCAAAATGGCTTCTGGGCAGATTCGGATTTGTTCTCCCAGCGTAGCATTTTCCTCAATCGGAATTTACCTTTTCAGTATCTGGGTCTTGCCACACTTGAAATTAGCTGGAGCATTGTTTTGCTTTGTTTTTCATGTCATTTCACTTCATTTCAGTCCTGCCCTGCCCTGCCCTGCCCTGCCTGGCCTCGCTTGACCTCCCCGCCCTTCTGCTCTCCTTCCCTTCCTCCTCTCTCCTTTCTTCCCCTCCCTTCCTTCTTTCCGATGGGGATCTGGCTGCATGGCCCAGGCGGACCTGAAACTCCTCGGCTTGAGCGATCCTCCCATGCCAGCCCTGCGAGCAGCTGGCACTGCATGTGCGCAGCTGCACCCCTGGCTTCTTGCCGTTTCATGATCCGAAATGTTTACCTGGAGCCCAGGGAAGGCAGCCCATTGCTACAGCGGCTGCTTTCCCGGCTCCAGCCTTTGTCACGTGGCGAGCTGGCTGCATGGGCGTGACAAATAGCATTATCTGCACAGGGACCTGGGGAATGTGCGGAACGAGACGGAACTGCTTCGTTGCTCACAGGATGCTTGCAGATTGTATTTGTAGAGCACCCCATTGAACTTTGGTTGCGTTGCAAGTGGAATTTTTCTGAAGCATAATAGAAAGCCAAGCCAAGCTAAAATTGTTATGGCCAGTCCCTAGCTGTTCCCCAAATCTCCACGCAGCTCTAGGTGTGCCTTGTTCAGCGGTGGCTGGTTCTAGACTGTGTGGTGCCAGACCGGGTCATGGTGCGGTGCTAGGCTACAGGGTCGAGGGTGTGGGGTGGAAAGACACGCCTAGGGCCCCTGGCCTCTGGCGCTGCCTTCTGCCTGCTGTGACCTGGTTTTCCTCTGGCGCCGCCCCCTCCCCCAGCCAGCTGAGCATGGACTGAAACCTCCACAAACCGTGAGTTAAAGGAACCTTCCCTCCTTTAATTTTGGGTGTGGAGTATTTTGTCTCAGCAACGAGAGAGAAGTAGCTAAGACAAAAAGGAAAAGAGGTTTCCTTTCCTTTCTTGCAGAGATTAGTTGGAATTTAATCTGTTGTCTTGTCACAGCTGTCGCATAAACGAGGCAAGCCGTTAGGCGCTTTTCCAAATCATAATTACGTCCAAAATCGTAAGTCTTACCCTAGCTCATTAAATAATTTTCTAAAAGAATAGGGAAAGGCACACTCAAACAGTTATTTTGGGTTTGTGTAAACATCGTGTGAAAGGGCTTTATGGGGATTGAAGCATAATTTCTTGAAGGCGGTTTTTGCATGGTTGCGTTGGCTGACTTTTTGGTACAACAAATATCACCATCATGCCCTGCGGTTGGGGTGAAAACGTCCTCGTGCAGCTGCCTGCCCCCACTGGGCTGTGTGGAACGAGATCCTGCTGCTATCTCTGCCAGGAAAGCATTGTGCAAACTCATCTGCAAACAACATACACGCTTGACGCATCCTGCTGGGAGACACGGACGGGCTTCCGGCGGGTCACGTGAGTCTGCTAGCTACCAGCTGGAATCCCCAGCACAGGGGAGCAAAGGGGGCTGGCTGCTTTACCAAGAGCTTCAGGCTGGGGCTTTGCTGAGCACAAGGCACCCAAGTCCCAACGGAGCTAAGGACTGTGTTAAAATAAAGTTTGCTGTTTGAAAAGAAGCCATGTGTTTCTGCTTGGGTTAAAGATGAGTACTATTGAGACCTTCTGTCCCAGTAGTACTAGAAATTTTTTTGCCAGTTACACCTAAGGCAGAGAACTAATAGCCAAAATATATATAAAGAATTAAAAGGGCTGGCGAGATAGCTCAGCAGATTAAGCATCTGCTTAGGCGCCCATCCTAGTGGAGGGAGTGGGGTTCAATCCTTGGTACCACATACCAAGCTGGCCTCGCCCTCGGGCACGCTGAGCCGGCCTCCGAGTCCAGGCATGGTGGCATAAGCAGGAGGATCATCAGGAGTCCAAGCTGCACAGTGAGACCCTGCATAAAATACATTAAAACAAAGCAAAATAAAAACCCCTAAAATTAAGATTAAAAAAAAAACATAGATTCCCCCAATACATGACGTAATCAAAACACAGGGAACTGAGATGAACAGACACCTCAGGGAAGTACAAATAGCCGAGAATGTGTGAGAAAAGGTTTAGCATCTCTGGCCACTAAAGAAATGCAAATTAACAAAGCACCGAGATTCCACCTCACTCCCACAGCTATCACCAAGAAGTCAAATAGTAACAAAGGCTGGAGAGGCCTGAGGGAAACAAGAAGCTACAGGGCTGTTCGTCGGGTGAACTAATGCATCGGTTCTAGAAATCAGGACTGAGAGGCCTTGGAAATCTGCAGCTTGGTGCCCCCCTTCTAAGTGCCTGCCCTGATGACTTAGGGTGTCACAGTGGTTCACGTACGTACACCCTTCTTTACAGGAGCACAATTCAGAGTGGCCCCGTCTGGGAGGCAGCCCGTGTGTCCAACTGCAGAGGGATGGATAGAGACAATATATTTACACACAGTGGAGAACCAGCCTGCTATGAAGAAGGTTAGACTTGAGTCATGCTGCACACTGTGCTGGGGATTGAACTCAGGTCCTTGAGCTTGCCAGGCAGGTGCTTAGACCACTAAGCTCTCCCCGCAGCCGCTTCCCTGCTTTTCTTAATCACTCTCTCTAGTAAGGGCTTCACTGTTTTTAGTCAAGATTTTTCAGGGACCTCACTAAAGCCCTGCATTCCCCTGCCCAACTCCTAACTTCTCCAACACTAGGCAAATGGGCGCACCGTGAGACCACAGCGACAGGTGAAAGACATCAGACACGAACCTCCCGATTTCCGAGCGGCAGCACCCACTCTGGATGCGGAGACCTGACAAACCCCTTCTCTCTGAGCTGTTTTCTTTTCAGAGTTGGATCCTGGTAACCCCCCAAAATAAAAAAGAGGTGCTTATTTTGGCTTATGTTTCAAGCCATAGTCCACTGGCTCCAAGGTAGGACGGCTCGGCAGAGGGGCCTGGTGAAGGAAAAGCGACTGGCAGTGGGGCGGTCAAGGGGTACAGAGGAGAGAGGAGCCGGAAGGGGCTAAACGTTTCCGGGGCGTACCCTTCCCATGATTCACCTGTTTCAACAAGACCCTTCCTTCTAGCAGCAAGCTTGCTATAAGCCCCCATAACCCAGTCACCTCCGCACAGCTCACCTATGGGCACACGGGATCTTTAGGAGACCTGAAGATCCCACCACGGCCCTAAGGAGCCTGCACGTGATCTCAGAGGACTGCACCATGACTTTGGACTCACTGTTATACGAGACGAAGACTTCGATTCCCACCCCACCTGCATCGCTGAACACAGCCAGGCAGGTGGAGCAGCCCCTCCTTGGTGTCGTTTTTCTTTTCTTTCTCTCTCTCTTTTTTTTTTTTTTTTTTTTTTTTTTGTCTTTTTGAGACAGGGTCTCGCTATGCAGTTCAAGCTGGCCTTGGGCTCACTTTTGTGGCCCAGGCTGGTCTCGAACTCACACTGATCCTCCTGCCTCAGCCTCCCGAGTGCTGGGATTATAGGTCTGCACCATCACGCCCAGCACTAGTAGATTTCTTAAATGATATGTAGTCCTTGCTACACGATTGCTTATCAGATATAAAATGGCTAAGAAAAGTACCCATTGGTTCCTGGCTGCAGGGGCACATTCACCCGAGGACCCACATGAGACTTAGGGGTGCCCATGCCCAGATGGGGTGCACAGATGAAGGATCGGGGAGCCACAGGCAGGATCTCAGTGCTCGTTGACACAGAACCTCCTGGGTGGAGGTGTAGAGGTCTGCAATGCAGCACAGTGGCTGTCGATATGTGCAGGCAGCGGCGAGTGCGCGGCCACTCAGACACCAGCGTTTGAAATATTTACTGCTTCCTTCGGCTGGGGATTAAAGAGAGTGAGGCTGGTAACTGCTAGGCTTCGGTTCCCCGGGGCCTGTTCCCCCATCTTCTGGCTGGCCTGCCCTTCTCATGCCCTTGTCAACCCATCCTGTGCCCCTCTTCCACCACGTACCCATGAACAGTTGATTCATTATCTGAACAATGGATTTAATCCTCATTATTTCACTTAACAACTATTAATTACTCAGTCATTCCAAGCACCTAGAACTCATTTTCTGCCCTGAGCTAAGAGTTTCCCTGATTGGTTCCTAGTGCCTTGAATAAGCTAACTTCCTATTTTTCTACCTGAAAATGATCTAATGTTTTTCTAGATAAAGATGACTAGATCTTACTGTTAAGAGAAAATGAAGTCTGTTCTCTTATCTTTGGTAAATGGGAGAAATTTAATCCATGTCAGGGATATGAAATAGCTGTTTGATTCATATACATGAAGGAAGCCTCATCGTGAATAGTGCCGGATTCTGACTGGTGGGATTGGGCCACGGTCCCAGCTGAATCCCAGCGCGGTTGCATTGCCTTTTATGTCTGCTAACGTCTGCTAACGTCTCCGACAGAGGCCCAAGCTGGAGGTCGTGCTCCCCTGCTAAGGAGCTCTGGGAATCACTAGACTGACTTCTCCCTGAAGCTTGGGAGCCTGCAAACACCTCTATTTCCTCTGCCTGCCTGAATTTAATCTAAAATTCCTGCAAGGACGGACCTGCACCCTCAGGAACAAAAGTCTCTCATCTCCCTTTGGCCTCCTAGCAGGAAGGAAGGGGAACTCCCTGCGTGAAGCGCCTGGAAGGTGAGATTGGCAGCCCCACCTACTGACTGATAACCCAGACAGCAGGAGAATTCACGCCAGATTTCTTGGAGACTTTGGTGTCAGACAGGAAGGAGTCAAGGAGATTACTGTTTTGAGAAAATGTATGTCAGAGTATAACAACCTGGAGGCTGAAAGCAGGACTTTCCCATGAAATGCAGAAGGTTCACCGGACACACATGAGGGCTCAGCGGGGCATTGAGGCTGCTTCAGATCTAGCTAGGGAGGGCAGGGCAGGTGGGAGATTTAGCTGGAAGAGCCCCTTCCTAGGCCGGCCGTAACAAAGCACTACGAACACAAAACACAGCCTTGCTTTCTTACCATCCTGGCAAAGTCTGAGACCCATGTGGGGCAGGCTGCTCACTCCTGTGTGTCCCCAAGTGGGCTTTCAGATGGCCTTTCTCCCAGTGTTCCCAGACAGTTCCTCTGAGGATGTCTCTGTGTTCAGCTCCCCTCCTTACAAGGACATGGTCTTATTGGATTGGAGATCACCCCAGTGACATCCCTTTACTCCATAACCCCCCAGAAAGGGCTTGGTTCCAAATGTGCTCCGGGGAACTGGGGCTCAGGACTCCTGTGTATGGCATGGATAGGCAAGCCAGATGCCATTGGGCCCTTAAGCCAAAGTGGTGACCAAGCTGGGTAACCTTCTGACACAGCAGCAAGATGATGAGGCTTGGGGGGGGGGCCTTTTTATACCAGGCAGAAAGCATTTGAGAATTTATTGGATAAAACCCTAAAATGAAGAGTCCGAGCCATATTGTCATCATTCGTAATGGGAGCAGAGGTACCCGCATTCAGAACCACATAGCCCTGGGACCGATCTGCTCAGTGTTGTCCCAAAAGGGCTTGGAAAGGAAATGGAGCGCCTGTCACCGTATTTCCACCCTTTTCATCTTTTCCATATTATGTATATAATATAGTATATGTAATATCTAATATATACATCATATATTAGATATATAATTATACATTATATTATATTACATATAATGTATAAAATGTTTTTATACAAATATATTACATTATATATTATATAAATATAAAAATATTGTTATATTTACATATAATATACATTATATAAATATATGTTATATAATATGTTATATAATTATATTATGTTATATAATGTATATATAATACTTTCAACTGTAAAACCCAGAAGTTACTATCCTCTTGAATCCCACTTAGTGAGTCTCTCCAAGAGTGACTTATCTGCCAAATCTGTCTAATGCCATTGAAACTATTTTACTGCCTCTTTCCATTTACAGATAGATGGGAGTCGCAACATAGCTCAGAAAAGGTCAGCTTTCATTCATTAATTTAGCCACAGGTTGAAACTGAACATTGCTTTGTAAAAAAAATATATGAGGCAGTGGTAGTAGTTTCCATAGATATTTAAAATATGGCAAGAGTTCTTTTCACATGAGTAATCAATGCTTCCATTAAAAATGATTCTGTCTGTCAGAATCGTAGGTCCAACTGGACTGCCACTCCTTGACACTATTAATACAGTGCTGGCTGCTGCAAGGCACCCTTGTGCGGCCTGACAGTGTGGCAGGTCCTCTACCCAAAGTATATCAAACAAACGACATGGTTTTGGTTTTTTCTGTTTAAGAAAATATTCTAACATCCATTTCAGAAAATTTCAACCACATGCTTTATTTCCCCCCTTCCATAATAATAGTTTTAGTATCATTATAAAGGTGATATATATTTGATATAAAAAAGAAGAAAATCATATTCCTTCTTCTCAATGCATACAATAGAGCAATGAATAAACTTCTAGAAAGTTCTCTACAAAAATGATTTTTCCCAGCCTATTTTCCTAGATATTGAATTGTAGGTTAAAGAGCATGCATGTTTATATTGTTAATAGAAGATACCCTCGAATTGGTCCACAGAAAGGGTATCCTCCTTCTGTTGCTGTTTTCAATGCCTTTCCACTTCCCCATATTTCTGTTAGCACTCGGTGTTTTCATTGTTTTGAGACAGGGTCTTGCTGTGTGGTTCAGGGTGGCCTCGAACTCACTATGTATGTAGCCCAGAACAGCCTGAAAATCTGGTGGTGCTGGGATTATGATGTACAAGGCTTAGCTTGGGGTTTGTTTTTAAAGCCACGTTGGGTGTTGGTAATCTATTCAGCAAAGTTTTCTCATTTTTACATCTTTATTCATTAGTAAGGTTGTTTATCTTTTTCATATGCTTCATTAAGTCTCTTCTGAGTTGGTTAGTTGCATTTTTTATGTCCTTTTTTCCTTTTCTATTAGGGTGCCTTTTTTTTTTTTTTATTGATTCTATGAGTCCTTCCTATAGAAAGGATTATCATTTGGATATAAACCGTTCTGGTTAAATGTTTGGCAAATATTTCTTCTTGCTTTTCTTTTGATTGGTTGTGAGAAAAGCAGCTAGGGTGTGGCAGAGCTGCCTGAAGAAGCAGGCCTGACCTGTTGATCGCAGTATCCGGATGTGGATTTGGGGCAGACTGAATGGGTTCTCAGTAAGAGGACGGAGACTCAGCATCGGCCTGAGCTTTGGTCCCAACACTGCCTCTTAGGACCTGGATGTAGAAGTTCTCATGGGTTTTGGGCAGGTTTGGCCAGCATAAAAGGAGAGAGTTGCTGAAAAGAGCTTGCTAAGGTGGCTTCCTCTCGACGCCTGCCCTGCTTCCGGCAGCACGTGCTTTTATCTTGTTTTCTCCTCTTTTGCTCTGCCTAAGCTCACCCTGCAGAGCCAATTTGTCGCTCATTCTTCCCTTTTATTTTTTCAAATAAGCTTTGTTGATGCGTTTTGCTTATTTTGTTCGATTCTTTGTTGAAGATTAGAAGCACCCAGAAACTGACTCTGGGAGACAGGCCAGCAGCCCAGAACCTGGTAACATTTAATTTGTGAGCCACTTTTAGAAGCTACTTGATAGAACTTGGTTGACATTATTTGGGTGAATTTTTACCACATACTATATATATATATATATATATATATATCCCTATTTTAAACTATAGAAAAAAATTTTTGAGACAGGGTCTTGCTCTGCAGTTGAGGCCAGCCATACGCTTCCTTTCTGTAGCCCCCAGGCTGTCCTTGAACTTGCAGGGGTTCCCCTGTCTCACTCTCCTGAGTGCTGGGATTATAGGCATGTGCCACCACACCCAGTTCCTAAAACTACAGGTTGTGATTCTAGTATCAGGCTAAACTATGTATTTAGGAATCATTTCTTAGAAGGTAAGGAGCCATATTTCACCTTTATACTGTGCAAGTTGGTGGGCTGAGGAGCTAGTTCAGCAGCATAAAAACAAGGTCCTGAGTTCAATTCCTGGTACAAAAAGTAAATAAATAAAATAAAATTAGATAAAATGTATTGTGCAAGTTGGGCAGTTAGTTCACCACAACAAATTCAAGTGCGTAAGGAAAATCAATTGCATAGGAATGAACACTTTCCTGTTGCAAAGAATAACCTTACCAGAAGCAAACTGAAGGCCCAGCAACTTCCAGGAGTGCACTTAAGGAAGTATGCAGGCGTGAGACAACAGCAGTTAGTTCCACTGGATTTCTGGCTAGAGTAACTGATCTTGAAAGACTCAAAGCCCCTGGAAAAGAAAGGCCCAGGAAAGTGGGCTAATTTCATTTAAAAATGCATGAAGCTCTTTGATAATAGGGGGCATTTGAGGAAATGCCAGGAACTGAGATCCAGCCACAAGAACAAAGCTAAAGCATAAAAACCTTAAAAGCACGATTTCGGCAAGTTTACAGCGATTTTCTAAGCAATCAATCACTCGCAGCTACAGAGCCGCAGCTGTGGCCAGAGATTATCTGGCCTCTCTCGGCAAGGGATGAAAAGGTAGAGGGCATCTCTGAGTTCAAACAAATACAAGTTTACAGCCAAGAATAATGTAAAAGAAACTCCAATCATTAAAAAAAAAAACAAAAAACAAAACAAAAAAAAACACCATGGCTTTAAAAACAAATGGTTTTTAAAGACAGGATCTTGCTATGCACTTTAAATTGGTCTCGGATTCACTGCGTGGCCCAGGCCAGCCTTGAACTCTCATTAATCTTCCTGCCTCAGCCTCCCAAATGCTGGCATTACATGCATGCACCACCACACCTGGTTTCACATTGGCATTGCTGCCGCCACACTCTCTGGGAGCCACTTACTGTGGCTTCTTCAAATGACCAGGGTCAAAATGCAGGCTGCAGCCTCCCTCTGGTCTTCCTGCTGTGGGCTCAGTTAACTCTAGCCGTACCTGCTCCATGGCCTACCTAGGAAGCTACACATTATATTGGCTTTTCTTAATTCAAACAATGGACGGATGACACTTCTTCAGAGCGGCTTCCCCAAACCTGGTGAGGTCTCCTTGTTCCTTTAGCCATGATTCTCCAAGGAAGGCGTTTCTCTGAGCCTGACTTTGCTGTGGCTGCTTTAGATTTCTTGATTCCTATGGGCTCCAGGCGTGGAGCAAAGCCCATGATGGTGATGGTGACTTGGGGTCAGTCCTACCTGGAGAGGCCGGTCACCTGTGATGCGTCCTTGGTGGTAGCAACTGGTCAGGCTGCTGCTTGGTCTTCACAGCGCCTCAGTGCTTTGAGGTTCCATTGCTGAGATGGGGAGATAGCTTGGCTGTCTAAGCACCTACCCGGCAAATGCGAGGTCCTGAGTTCAATCCTTGTTCTGCATGCCATGATGGCCCGGGAACCCCAGGCACACCATGCCAGCCCTGAAACCTGGTGTGATGGTGCATGTGTATAACCCCAGCACTGGGGAGGCTGAAACAGGAGGATCACTACTAGTCTGAGCTGTGTAGTGAGGCCCTGTACCAAACAAAGAAAGGAGAAAAAAAAAAGAAAGGTTTCATTGCTACAACATTTATGTCGATGCTCCTCTGGCCCGGGAATTCACGAGGCTTACTGCAGTTGCTGGAAACTGCCCCCAGCTCTCTAAACCGTATCCCCAGGCTGGAATTAGTCTCTGTAAATGAATAGGCCACTGCCATCACTTTTTATTACCAAACCCCAAAGCCACCCCTGCTGGAAGGCATCACTTAACCTCTGGGAAGGAGATTCCCGAAAGCCATTTTTACACATCTGTAAGTGGCAAAATGAGAGGGTGTGTCACGTGCTATTATTATGATTATTATTTTGTCTTTTTGAGACAGGGTCTCGCTATGCAGTTCAGGTTGGCCTTGAGCTCACTTCTGTAGCCCAAGCTGGTCTCAAACTCACACTGATCCTCCTGCCTCAGCCTCCCAAGTGCTGGGATTACAGGCGTGCGCCACCATGCCCGGCGCGTGCTATTATTTGTGTATTTTTTATATTGCTCTTTTTAAAAAGAGAGAATTCTTCCTTAGAGTCTCTTGGCCGAAGTTGTGTTTGCATTGTTTCCCACAGTGCCTTTCAAGCAATTCTGTGCTGTGGTAACATAATCTGAGGTAAGTTTGGAAAGGACCTCTCGAGCCAGGGAGGCTGCTGCCGTCCGCCCCCTCCCTCCCTCGATGCGTCTACTCCATGGTGAGAACAGGTGGTCTGGCTCACACAGTGGGGAGAGGAAGCTGAGCTTTCCTGGGCTCCTCGACTCTTGGCCAACAGGTTCTAGTAGTTTCTGAGGAGTGAGCACCAGGCTGTGCACCACTTTAAACCAGAATATTACCCATGAGGCCCTGGGCTCTTGCTGTTTGGGGATGGGCAGCAATCCGCTTCAGACAGGGGCTGCCCTGGACCCAGCTCCTTGGAGAGGGACCTCCGCGGTGAGTGGGTAGCCCAGGGCTGTCCTGGCTGTGGGCACAGATGAAGTGTCTGGGAGGGAACGAGAGAGGAGGAGACTTGGTTTCTATTGCCCCAGGGCTATAGACGAGGCCCCAGGTCTAGGAGGCACTGAGTCATCCAGAGCCCAGCTGGGTGGCTGTGGTAGTTGGGGGGTTGCAAGGGGAACAATACAATATCGGACACATATTTTGTAAGCGTGCAAAAAGGGCAGGAAATCCGTCCACACACTGAAGGCCAAAGACTCCAGCTGAGGGCCTGGATCCCACAGTGCTGTCCCGGGAAGTCCAGCTGAAGACCTAGAGCCCACAACAATGCCCTCACGAGTCTGTCTGGAGGCCGGGAGCCCACGACCATGTCTCACGCAGGCCTGCTTCACTGATCTGCGCTGGGGAGGCCCAAAGGTCAGGGGTGGAAGCTAAGAAGCCTGTGCCAGCCAGATGAAGGGTCTGTGCCAGCAGGCTGAGGGGTCTGCACGGGAGCCAGGAAGCAACGCTCAGAGTAGGAGCCAGAGCTCCCCTCAAAAGCACCGCAGCCATCCTCAGCAACAGTGTGGTCCGGAGCTCCTCCGATGAGGAGGAAAACTGAGCTCCCATGAGGAAAGCCAGCGAGACGAGCTTCTCCAGGAGACAGTGCGCCATATCCCCACCTCACCCCACCCCACCCCAGCCAGGAAGCGAGGCTCAAGGGGAGGATCAGAGCTCCCCCAAAACAGACCACAGCCGTTCTCAGTGACAATAAGGTCCTGAGCTCCTCCTCCAACAAGAACAGCCGAGCTCTTCAGGGAAGCCAGCAGCGTGACAAAGCCCTCCAGCAGAACAGCCCAAGAGAAGCAGCGGCTCCCGCAGCTTCTCTGAACCGCTTCCCTGGCAGCCTCTCACCAGCGTCTCCAACTCTGCCTCTCATGCTGCCGACAGCAGCCCGCAGGCGGGCCTCCCACACCCAGCATGATGCTGGGTGTAACGAGCTGACCACTGGTCCTCAGTTTACCACAATGGCCGAGTCACCAGATGGGGTCACAGGAGGTCCCTAACTGTACCCTATCTGGAGAATCAGGCTACAGGTTCACAGCTCTTATCACAGAAAAGAATGCCCTGGATGCATCAGTCAGAGGTATAAAAGGATTTAATACACAAAAATGTAAAAACACACGCTCAGCCAGTCATGGCGGTGCACGTGTCACCCCGCGGAGGCAGGTGCGAGGCCAGCGAGAGCGACGTGGAGCTCAAAGCCAGCCTGACTCACATAGGGAGACTCAGCCTCAAAGCACCAAATAAAGGCTGGGCACGTGCAGCACAGACTGGTGGGGGCAGCAATGCCTGATGACCCAGCAAGGGACTCACACAGCCAGACTGCCCCAGGTGGTGGCCCCCAGGCCCCAGGCGTGGACTCGCACACCAGCAATCGATAGGTCAGAAGAACCAGCCCTGCCCTGTGGCACATGGACGGTGGGATAGAGTGGGAAGGCGGGGCCACCATCTTTCCTTAATAGAAATATTACACACTTTAATATATGTATTATAGATCATATATAATGTTCTATGTAACATATATGAGCTCTGTGTATTGTAATGTATTATATATTATTTATTTGGACGAAGGGCTTTTCAAACCCTTCTGAGCCTGGGTGCTTTCTGTCAGCGCGCATGCATTTGTGGGCCTCGTTAATCCTTTCTAATATAGCCTCGGCCTTCGGTGGAGCTGTTTGGTGGGCATAAATGGCTTTAGTTGTTCTTCCTCATGAAAGTATCTTATTTGCTCATTGGTTTTGAAATATAGTTTTTCGGGTAACGTCAATCTGAGTTGAATTCTTTTTTTTTTCTCCCTCGGGGCTTCTAACACCTCCCCCGAGCTCACCTTGATTTGAGGGCTGTGTGGTGAGGTTGGCTGCAATCCTGGTGACTTTTCCTTTACAGGCGCCCCCTCTCCTGTGCGCTGAGTGGTTACTATGAAGATAACAATATGCAATGTGTCGCTGCTGCTGGCCTGCTAGCCTGTTTTGGAACTCGGTTTTATAGTTATTTCAATTTTTTGGGCTGGGGAGATAGCTCAGGGGCACGAGTGCCTGCCTGGCCAGTGCAAGGTCCTGAGTTCAATCCCCAGTTCTACAAAAACAAAATAAAACAAAAATGTGCTCAGCCTCAAACAAATGAGGACCAGATTTACCGTTTAGCCGGGCGTGGTGGCTCACGCCTGTAATCCCAGCACTTGGGAGGCTGAGGCAGGAGGATCAGTGCGAGTTCGAGACCAGCCTGGGCTACAAAAGTGAGCGCAGGACCAGCCTCAACTGCATAGTGAGACCCTGTCTCAAAAAGACAAAAAAAAAAATTTTTTTTTCTTTCCCTCTTTAAAATTAAAAATTGAAAAAAAAAAAAAAAAAAAGCCCCACCAAATAAACAAATGGAAGTGCATGCTTGGAGAAATGGAGCACTAAAGGCTGGGGAGATAGCTCAGTACAGTAAGTGCCTGCTTGGCAAGCTCAAGGGCCTGAGTTTGATCCCCAGTTCTGCAAAAAAAAGAAAGAAAAGGAAAAAAAAAGAAAAGAAATGGAGTGCTGGCCCCTAGAGAGGCCCTAATGGTGCGGGGTCTTCAGAGGGGTGTTCTAGCATTGAGCCCTCCTGCCGGCCATGCCCTTGCTGACTGAGTCACGGGCAAACCCTTTGGTTGGGCCGAGAGCGGAGGTTGACTGCTTTGTGCTGCTGCTGTTGCCAGCCAGGTGGAGGAAGCGCAGCCCCTCGTGAAAGGCAGGGGTCTGTTCACAGCCTCTCTAGTGTGTTAGTCAGCTTTCAGCTACTGTAACAAGTGCTTGAGCTAAGCAACTTATAAAGAGAAAAGGTTTGCTTTGTTCACAGTTTGAGGTTTCAGTTTGTGATCAATGGGTCCTGTTGACTTGGACTCATGGTGACTTATGACAGCAGAGGACACTTTGCTCATGGACAGGAAACAAGAGAGCGAGTGGAAGAGAAGATGGCCCCCCAGGTTCCTAAGGACTCACCCCAGTGACCAAGGACCTCCCCCAACACCCCACTGCATAAGGTTTTCAGCACTTCCAGGTAGTGCTGCCCTGGGGACCAGGACTGTGATGAGTAGGCCTTCAGGGGACATGCCAGATCTGAACTACAGCACCTAGGTAGATGTAGGGGGTGGGGTCTGCTCAAGCCCCTTATGTGAAATAGTGCCGTGCTTGTGTAGGACCCAGGCACATCCTGGCATGCGCTTGAAGTCACCTCTAGGTGACACAGTGTGAATGCCCGCTGTCCTGTTGTGTTGTTTAGGGGACAAAGAGAAGAAAAAGTGCGCAGGTGCGTCACAGAGGCAGGTGTCTTCCAAATGCTTTGGACCCTTGTTAGCCGAGGACTCTGAGGCGTGGAGGACCAATGGTGCCATAATTACTGTTATTTATGTGAAGAAGAAGAAGAACTGGCAAGCGGGGACATGCCTGCTGTGCGTGCTCAGGATTGCCTAGGAAGCCGCCATCATTTCCGTGGGTTACTGCAACAGTAACAGTTGTGACTTGGAGACATGAAGGGTTGTTCAAGTTATTCTCTGGGGTTACGGGGTCACCAGGCTTACAGGTTTGAAAAACATCCATGCACCGAATGGGTATAAATTCGATCGCCTTAAATCACGTATGGCTAACAAATCACCAGCTCTCCCTCAACGATGAGATATGACCTCTGCACTAATACACATGGCCTCTCTCTCTGAATGAAAATGTTCATGTGTGGGGTGAAGCGTGTCCAGCCTGGCCAGACCCCTGCCACTCTCAAGCTTGCTGTGTGGTCCCTGAAGTAACTAGGTGGCAAACGACCTCCACATGACCAGTGTGACTGGTGTTTTAATTAAATAGAGGAATGTACTCAGAAGGGGAAAGCTAGGGGTGCTGAGATAGCTCAGTGGACTAAAGCGCCTGCCTAGGCAAGCACAAGGACCAAGGTTCCATCCTGAGCATCACATGCCACGCCCACCCCCATCCAGGGTGGGCTGAGCTGGCCAAAGTCCGGGCATGGTGATGTAAGCCTGTAATCCCAGCGCTGGGGAGGCTGAAAGCAGAAACATCACCATGAGCCTGATCTGTGTAGTGAGACCCTGTACCAAATACACAAATGAATATATACATATGAAGTGGGGAGCTGGAGTGGCACCGCCAAGGTCCTGTCCAGAGGGGCAGTGTTGGAACTGTGCGTCCTCCCAAAGTCTGGGCCACTTGCAGCAGAGGGGACCAAATGCTTGCGTCACGCTTCACCTTCCTGTGCTGGAGCTCTATCCTAGCCGTGGCGGATGCTAGGATTAAATCATGGAGTTGGGGGCACAGGGAGGGATTAGAGAAAGGCTCTGGAGCTTGTGCCCGCCCATGGAGGCACCAGGAGAAGGTGTCTACCTGCACCAGGGAGAGAACCTCCCCAGGAGGCAGCCCTCCCCACCCTTGAGCTGGGTCTGTGGCCTCCACATCTGTGGCCAGTGAGTGGCCACTGATGAGAGGACAGTTGGCCACACTGCCTAAGCAGCCTGTGACAGTTAATTTTGACTGTGTTCTGTTGAGTGGCTTGAAGCTACCTGGGGAACTGGTAGAGCACAGTGTATATCTGGGTGGGTCGTGGAAGGGTGGCCTTGGAGGTGGCTTCCAGGTCACTCTGCCCTTCTCCTCTCACCCTGTTCTCCTGCTCTCATTCCCAGCCATCACGGACTAACTAGCTCCATTCTGCTATGTCCTGCCGCCACGTGTTTCTGCCTTGGAGTCATGTGACCACTGACTGACTCCCCTAAAAACTGTGAGGCAGATTAAAACTCTCCCACTTCAAGGTGTGGAAGGAGGTTGGGTGTTGTGTTCCAGCATCAGATACGCTGACCGACACACAGCCCCAGTTGGCCTAGGCAGTCCTAAGTCGTTTGGTGCCTGTTTAATGTATGACTTGGCGACTTTGTGCTGGCGGCTGGATCCCAGCTGGTGGGTTGGCTAAGGATACCTCAGAAAGCTTACGGAAGGCCTAGCACAGCTCTGCCCAGCACACTTGCAGCCTTAGTCTAATGACAGGCCACCCAGTGAAGGCGGAGGGATGGGAGGACCAGGGGCTGGGCTTCCACACTGCAGCTGAGTGTTGCCTGATCTAGAAGGTTCTCCCTTTCTTTGGGTTCCAGATACTGGTGACTTAGCAAGAGAGTCTATATTAGGCCTGGACAGGGACTCACTCAAACCCACACCCACGCGTCTGCCACACCACCAGCGAGCCTCTCCTAGGCAGTTCCTGATTTGCTGGAAGTATGTGTTTTTTTCTGTTGTTCCTCCTCAGGGAGGGAGGGAGGGAGGGAGGGAGGGAGAGCCAGATTCCCAGACGCCACTTTTCTGCCAGTGAGAAGAGAATGGACGAAGACTGCCCAGTACAGACAGCTCCGGTCCTGAGCTCGGGTGACCCGATGTGTCTTAGCTGCCTTTTTCAGTCACTGAATCATGACATCCAAGCCTGCAAATTAAGAGAGAAAGGGTCTGTTTTGGCTCATACTTCAAGAGGTTTCAGTCCACAGTCAACTGGCTCTGAAGTGGAGTGGAGCAGAAGTGGCCTGTGGTGGCGTTGGGGAAGCAGAGAAAGGGCAGAGGGGGCGTGGAAAGCAGAGAAGCCTTGGGGCTGCACTCTTGGAGACCCGCCTCTTCTGAGCGGCCCCACTCCTTCTGGGAAGGCGGCTCTACGTCCCTGCAATGCAGTTACCTAGATAGAAACCGTCCCCAAGGACACTGTCTTTTGGCTGCATCAGGATTGGCAGGTCCTGGGGAGGAGACGTGACCTGTGTGGATGTGTTCTGACGTGCCAGCCTGTGTGCCCCCGCCAGAGTTCTTCCCTGCTGAGGTGGGGAGGGGCTGCAGGCCCAGCTCCTCTCAGGGTTCTCAGCCTATGACAGGGCCTTAGGAAATCTCCCTGAAGCTACCTTGCTGGATGGATGAAAATGCCGGGCTGGGAATTCCCTGGGAGGTGAGATTAACAATAGACGCAGTCGCCGCAAAGGGGCCGGTTCCTTCCTCTGGGAGGAAGTGGTGGCTGCTTCTGCGGCCAGTGAGATTCTTTCTCTTGCAACCGTGGATGTGTTAACACTCAAGGAGCAAGCGGAGTGGAGCGGGATCAGGAAGGATGCCAAGGTCAGCACGGCTGGCTCCCAAGGGTCAGTGGGAAGAGAGGCCGGAAGTCCCAACAGCTACCCACAAACATTCCCATGCTCCGGGCCTTCTGGTATGTGCTGGGACTGCACTTTTTGGCACCCACTGGAGTTAGGCGCAGCTGCTTAGCTGGCTTTGCGGTGGAATGTGGGCAGAAGCATTCTCCATGGGACACGGTCCACCATGTTGCTTCCTCAGTGAACCCATGGAACCCTTGGTGGAGGGGAGCCTACTGCAGACTTGTGGGTCCCTGGTGATTGTAGCAGCTCCCACCTATGCCCGGTGGACACGAGGTA
This sequence comes from Myocastor coypus, assembly GCA_004027025.1. Taxonomy (NCBI): domain Eukaryota; kingdom Metazoa; phylum Chordata; class Mammalia; order Rodentia; family Myocastoridae; genus Myocastor; species Myocastor coypus. Next base: position 43,936 of record PVJA010005369.1, read on the forward strand.
CCAACAAGAAGTCAACTGGGACTCTGTTATGGCCCTGAGGTCCCTGTCACAGTACCTGGCCTGCTGTGGTTAGCACAGAGCCCCAGCCAGGCACAGGAAGGGCTGGAGGGTGGAGGGCGCAAACCAGAGACTGGGCAGGGATGGGGAAGGGTTTCATGTACCCCATGCAATGGGCTAGTGAGCCCCGAGGGTCTGGGATGGGGGTGGCAGCTCAGATCAGGGAGCCTTAACTACAAGTATGTGCTAAGGACAACTTGGCGGCCTGTGTGGACGGCCAGTCACTCCTGGCCAGGAGAGAGGTTGCAGGCAAAGGGTCAGGAGGACTTGTGCTGTACTCTGAGCAGTTTAACCCCAGAGAGCCCTTCTGTCCCCCTCACCGAGGGTGGCCCAGCTCAGCTTTCTGTGTGAGGCCTGATCCCAGCGGTGGCAGCCACCCCTATAGCAGGAAATTCCTGTAGGTGGCTGTGCCCATGTTGACCCTGCAGGTATCTGAGATTCTAGGAAGAGTCTCCTCTGTGGGGCATCCTGAGCTTTGTGGCTGGTCGCAGTTACCCTTCCCTCATTGCTGAGAAAAATACCTGACGTCCAAAACCGAGCAAGGAAAGGTTGATTTAGCTCACAGTTGGTGGAGGTTTCAGCCCATACTTGGATGGCTCCAAGGCAGAGCGGCACATGGCAGAGGGCAGCAACTCATGGTGGTGGAGAACAGCAAAGAGCCAGCAGAGGAGCAGCGGCTGCAACAGCCAGCAAGCCCCTCTCCCCTCCTTACACTGTGATGCAGATTATCTGCCCCAGGGTGGGTGCAGCACCCACACCCATAATCCCAGCATTGGGTCAGGAATTAATCACAAACTCTAGAAGCTGCCCTGTGACTGTGCAAAGCTGTGGGGGAACAGCTAGGCAGCAACTGTAACATGGTCTTCCCAGAGCCCGATAACTAGCTGCCATGCAGCAGGAAGGGCGAAGTGAGCTGAGGAAGTGCGTGTTGTCCGGGAAGGCAGCACAGACCCGCCTGCTGCAGACAGAAGGGGAGTACAGCGCACTCTGCAGACCCTGCCCCTGGCCCCGAACACAGCCTTGTCCTGGCAGGACCCAGAGTCCACGAAAACAGCGAGCTGCCAAGGATCCCAATGCAGCCCCAAGAGTCCTGAGACTCAGAGATCTTGGGACAGAACACTTGTGAGGTGAAGCCTTATGATTCGTAGTCTTAGGTTCACTTTATGGTCAACCCAGAAAAGAAACAAAAGCCAGAAAGGAGCCAGGTATCTGGAATGAATTAACTAAGCCCTTCTGTCTCTCTCTTCCCCATCTCCCCGACTCAGTCTCTTATTTAGTTATGAGGACTTCTAGGAACCCAAGAGAGCACGGAGCACACTCAGCCTCCACAGCTGCAAGTTCTGTGTCTGTGGGTCTGACCACGTGGGGGTCGAAGGTCCTGGGGGGGCCTCCACACCAGACGTGGAAAGGACATTTTCTGTTCACCATTGCCAAATGATACAGTAGAACCAGCGTCTGCGTGGCACTGCCCTTGTCCCAGGTATCATCGGTCCCCTGGCATGTGAAAGGATGTGCTTGGCTTCCATGCAAACATGGCCACGTCATGTGGGGGGACTCCTTGCTGGGATTTTGGTATCTGAGGGGAACCTGGAACTGCTTCCCTGCAAATGCCTAGGGACACTTGAGTTAGAAAATCAACCGTCTATGCTTTGTACTTGGAAGGATCATGCCCCATTCTCCGTCCCTGTCTCCCAGGAAATTTTCTCATCTGTTGAGGTCCAGCTCATAATCCCCCTGGAGTTACACCGGGCAAATTCAAAGCAGTGTTTTCATCCAGGTCTTCGAGTTCATGTTTTATTTTCCTAAGCGTGAGTCGTCTTGCTTAAAGAAAACCATACATGGGCCCCAAGAAAGACAAAGCCACATCCTCTGTAAAGCTGTCTCTGTTCTCAGGTACACTGTGACCTTGTGCCTAGTGACCTGAGTCGGTGGTGTGGACAGAGCAGAGGCGGCTATGGCCCATCCCCTGCTCGGGGCCCACAGGCCCACAGCAGGACAGAGCCCTGGGAAAGGGGAAGGGACAGGGCGCCTAGGGTCGGCGCAGCTGCAGCCCTCGCTTGGGTGGGAGTGGGAGTTTCACTGGGAGAGGCGCCTCCGCCCTCCCTCCACGGGACCCTCTTCCTCGTGGCTCCACTAGGGGGCCTGCGATGAACGCAGTGACTTCAGGTTTGTGCTGTCTGGGGCACACTTCCTTATCTGTCCCATTGTTTGCCTCTCGTCCACCATCTGTCCCCCTAAGTCCCTCAGAGCACAGCCCCGCTGATAGGAGAAAGGACAACACTCACATCTGTGCTGCGAGGGCCACTTTGAAACCAAAGTCCCCAGTCGGAGGTTCCTGATGGACGGCAGCGCTGTCCTGAGGGATCTCTGAGCACTGGTGTTCTGGCTGTGACATTAACAGCCCCGCAGCCACACAAATAAGTAGTCCAGTCCACCTAAGGGTCTCCGATGTGTTGGTTAAACTAGTTTAACTAAGGAGACAAGGCGGGGTGGGCGAGAGGAGGCTCGCTGTGCTGGGCCTCCGAGCTGCAGCTGCTGCCTGGGCCTCGCTCAGAAAAACAAGCCAGGACCCCAGGTCCTTAGCCAGGAAGCACAGAGGGACTGTCCGGATGGCAGGAGGGTGTGCGCGTCGCCTAAGGCTGCCTGCAGTTCTAAGAACTCGGGACAGCTTCAGGGCCCCGGCAAAGCGAGTGAGTGAGCTCACTGCGGGCATCGGTGTGATGTGCGGGCACAGAAAGTGGCCGAAGCGTGAGCTCTGCTGGCCCTGGGCAGGAGGGCTCGGCCGCGTGGGTGCTGTCTGTACTGGAGGTCTGATTTTCTACTTTGCAGAGGAAGATGAAGGGCGGGGTGTGCTCTACAGAACACCAAGCATGGGCCGGACAAATAGCTCAGCGGATTAAAGCACCTGTAGGCAGGTTCAGGGGCCAGGGGTTCGACCCCCGCACCTACAGTGCCAGCCCAGCAGCCAAGGCACGCTGAGATGGCAACTGAGACTGGGCGTGGTGGCAGGAGGCTGTAAACAGGTGGAACGCTACGAGTCTGATCCAGAAGTGAGACCCTAAATACTCTGTAGACTCTTCCCTAAGACACAAAGCAAGCAAGAGAACGCCAAGCGTCTCAAATTGGAGTAAAAGTCAACAGCCGTCCCTCTCGCCTGTATGCCCTGGGAGGAAGGGGACAGCCCTTCCACCCAGGGGACATAGGGCAGCCTCCTTACAGGAGGAGGCTCTGGGGGCGGCTGGTGGGCCCTGGAGATAAACACCAGACCCCAGCAGACATTTGTTTTGTCAGTCCTAAGGGTACAAGATCAAGAGCGAGGACGTGGCCGGGCTGGGTCCTGGCAAGGGCCCTCCCTAGGCTCTGGCTGGGCACCTTCTCACTGCATAGGGCTGGGGAGGGGCTCTGGCCTCACGGCCTCTGCTTACAGAAGTGCCAATTCCTGCCTCGGCACTGCATCAAAACCTTACTCCCTTCCAGAGTCTACCTTCGGAGACCTCCTCTCTGACTGGATTGTGTCCCCCAAAGCGGGCGTACTGGAAACATAATCTCCAGGGCAACCTTTAAGTGATACTCAGCCACAAGGGATCCCTCCTCAGCGATCCCTCCGCGTGAGCGGACGGAGGCTGCTGCCACACAGTAGGAGAGGCTCCTGACAGAAGCCCCGCCCTTCCTCCTTCCTGTGTGCTTGCTTGGCCTCCCACCCTGGGCCCCGGGCCGCACCCCCAGGCTGCCTTTCAGGGTTCCACGCCTTGGTCTTGGACTTCCAGCCTTCAGATCTGAAGGAAATGACCCTATTTTGACAAATCTCAGTCTCAGGGACTCCATGATAGCAGCGCAAAGTGGCCTAAGGAAATCAGGTGGGATTGGATCTCCTACTGGCAAGTCACTGAGGGGGGTGTGATTTTCATTACAACAGAAGCTGGCAGTGCACATTGCCTGGACCAGGGGACCCCGAAAGCTGCCTCTCCTGTGGGACTTGAGGGCAGTCTCAGCTCTAGAGCAACAGGCTGGGCCCTCGGGGCTGGCCCACACCTGCACAGAGGTCCTTCAGTCTTCTGTGACTGCGTCACTAACGGTTACATGCCCGCAGCTCGACCCAGCATTCAGGCCTGAGGCAAAGGACCGTGCTGGTGCACGCGTTGCCTTGCATGGAACTTACCTCATACCATTAGCGCGATGAGTTAGGGACAGTCTCATGATCAAAGGAGAGAAGCCATGCAAAAGGCAGCACTTGAGTGGATGCCAGGGACCCATAAAAGGCATTTTCCCAGCATCCCCTCTGTTCCGGTTGAAGAGCAGAAGATAATGCAGCACTGATTGCTATAACCACACAAGTGTTTGTCTGAGCACGGACCAACACTGTAAATTTAAAAGGGCGATGTAGACAACAAGGTTTATTTCCTTTCTCCCATACAGTTGTGGAGTCAAAGAGAAATTTAGAGTACTATGGAAGATGTTTCTTATACTTGGAGATGGCTTTGGGATCTCACGTTACAAGCACTATTCATTGAACACCACACTGTGCTCTGGATCTTGTGGCGCTGTGTCAGTCCATCTTACATGACTGGGAAAACAAAAAAACAAAAAAAAAAAACCCAGAGGCTGGTTAATGTGGACAACACAGAGGTTTACTCAGAGCACTGCTTTGTTGAAGATCAAGCGGCTCCATCAGTGCAGCATCTGGTGAGGGCCTCCTGCTATAGCCCGACACGTGAAAGGGGCCAAGGAAGAGAACAGCCACGTGGCAGAAGAGCACATCAGAGATTTGGGGACCAGGCTCACTCTGTACCGTGGATGGGCTTTTCAGGGAGCTAACTGGGTCCTTTGAGAGCACCCGAGGACCTAATCACCTTCTGTTGGGCTCCAACTCTTGGAGGTATCATGTGAGAGACCAAGCTCCTAGCACACGAGACTGTCAGGGACCCAAGCCATGACAGGTAGGTCCTGAGGTCGCATTACCAGACAAGACCCAGGGGCTCTCCACCTTCACCAAGCATAGCCTGGGAGAAAAGTCACAATACCTTCATAACTAATGCTGCCTGCTAAGTGCTCTCAAGGAGGCCACAAGTGAACACCAAGGGTTCCTGTCCAAATGCGACCGTGGAGTGGTGAGGGATCAGTTGGCTCTTCCTGAGGGACTCAGAGAGACTGTGTCACATGGAAGAGAAGAAGGAAAGATGAGAGGGGGGAGGGAGGGAGGGAGGGAGGGGGGAGAGAGAACAGGTATAAAGACATAGGGGCAGGAAATGAAGAAGAAATGTCCCTGTGGTTGGTGTGGAAGCTGCAACGTCAACACCCCACTCCGTGGAGGCTAGAGTGAAGATTATAGTCTGTCCTTCAATCCGTGGAGAACCACAGGGGGTCCTGATGTAGGCAGGGAGATGACACTGGGGACAAGAAGAGCATGGGACAACTTGTCAGAAGGCCTGAGATGACAGGGACTGGACTGGAGTGGTGGTTGTGGAGACAGGAAGAGGTGGGCTTGGGGTTTGCTTTGAGCATAGATTCATTGGGCCTTAAGGAAGACTTGGATAGGGGAGGTTGAGAAGGTGTGTCCTAGGTGACTCTTGGTGTGCAACCTAGGTGACTCTACAGAAGCTCGCCATGGTCTGGGAGGGCTTTGGAGAAGTAAGATATCCTGGATGTGTTCCACTGAGGCAGGTTTTACGGAGCTGTGAGGGTAAAGCTGTGTGTGGTGGGTTGGGAGGAGGAGGTGAGGAAGCCACCCGTCCTGAGTCGGGGGATGGGGCCGTGGACAGCGCAGGATTGAGGGAAGGGTCTTGAGGGTGGGTGAGACTCCGCTGGGCTCCCAGTGCCCCACTGGGAGAGCTGATCGTGTTCCAAGAGTTGACGGGAAGGTCAAGACAGCCATACTGGGAAGGCCAAGGTGGCTGGGAGTGGACAGTCCTGCCCGAGCTCCTGGCTTACTGAAAGAGGCAGAGAAGATGGCCTGGTCAGGAGAGGAAGGCCGGCTGCACACAGAGGTGAAGTTAGGGACAGTGGCTTCTAGTGGCCTGCTTGGACTGGCATCAGGACCTTTAAATGTCTCCTCTTGGACAACCTGATTCCCCAGAGGAGATGCTTCTGGCATCCCGAGTAGAGGGTGAAGACCTGCTTGCCTCAGATTTGGGCACTGGGCCAGAGCCTGCTGTCCCCACCCCAGGCTCCAGTGGGTGTGCACTGCCTCACTATCGTGTGCACCGAGGAGCTGCTGAGACTCTCCTGTGTCTTCTCCACAACTCAGGTGGGCTTGGGAGCGGGGGCTGGGGAGCAGAGGTAGGAAGCCTCAGACCCAGCTGCTTTTCCAGTGCTTTTCAGGTCCCTTCCCATGGCCCCCTTCCAGAAGCCCTGGGACAGTCATCCCTGAGCCCTTTGACGGCGATTGGGCTTCTGTACCGTCACCTTTGGCCTTCATGCACTCTTCAGCTTCTGAGGCTGTCGTGCTCCGCACCTGTCCCTTTTCTGTATGTCACAGGGTTCCAGGAGAGGTAGGAAGGAGATGCAGGTGTTCAGTCCACCGCCTATAGCCAGGACCACCACCAGCAGCCATCTTCCAGGAAAGCGTACTGGCTTTCCAGTACCAGTGCCCCACACCACATCTGCCCACCCAGCAGTAGTAAAAGCAAACTGGCCAGGAGATGCCCACATGCAGATAGTGAACTCCAGAATTTGCATGTTGGAATGACATCCCTTGGCTTCTGCAGGGGGTTTGATGAAGGGCATCTCAGTCACCAGAATCAGAGGGTGCTCAAGCGCCTTCCACCAAATGATGTGGGATTAGGACGTAATCTAGTCACATCTCTACTATACTTTGTCAAAGGCAGACAAAGCATAATCTCTAGTAAGGGAACTTTTATGTGGCCATAAAGAATAGTGTTATAGTCTGGGACACACACACACAGGCCGGGTGGCCTCCATGCCTCTGGAGAATGAAGAAAATGTGGAAGGTTTGATCAGGACAGAGAAATTTGCTAAGGTTGTATGACGGAACTGGAAATACGGAGCAGCCAGCGTGGCAGTTACTAAAGTTAGCCTTTGGGTCACAATTTGCCATTTCTGTGGTCAGCTTCAAAGAGGAAAAAAGTTGTCTTAAAGATAAGGCTGGGTGTTTTGCTGGGCTGGTTTAGTGGGCCAGTTCCTGGGACAATCTCTTGTGGCCTAAGCCTTTCTGCCCTAAGGGTAAAAAAAAGTTTTTATTTGTATGCTCAATTTGCACCGGTTTGAATTGTCTCCAGCTTATTCATAATGCCCAAACCAGTATAAATGTTGTGTATGTAGTTGTCCAAAGAGAATAAAAGTCAACCTCATCCAGAACTGAGTACATTACATTTATTGGAGGCTAATGTTTTTCAGTCATGAAAATAGTGTCAAGTGGGCTTGAAAATGAGCTCTGAGGTTTGACAAAACAATGGCTGTGTTTATGGCTTTAAATCAAAGGCCAGCAGTTACATCCTGGTTAGGAATCCTGGCTGACACTGGCAGAAATCAAGCTTGTAAAGGAAGGCAGGCAGCGTGCTCTGAGTCTCCAGGTAGTCTTAGGGAATGGGTCCCTTGGATAAGGCTCAGAAGCCGCCATAAATGCTGTTTCAGGAAGCTGCAGCTCGGCCCAGTCTGGCTCACCTGCCAGGGAACAGAACCAGACAACAGCCCCATCCAAAGCTTCGGCTGTTCTCTGGCTGGAGACCTGATTTAGCAATGGTCTCCAACTCCATTTTAAGGGCCCCGAACCAACGCCACTCCATTTTGGTTTGCTTCACACTATTCTCCGAGCAAACAAACAAACAAATAAAAGGAACAATGTTAAGAAAAAATGACATGGCTTTGCTTCCTGCTCAGGATTCATACAATTTTATGAAACCAATCTCACAGTTAGTTCAAGCTGGAGCAGGAAACTGCGTGCTAACTCTGTATGGACCTGAGCCCTTCAGACTCACTACAGCAACCACCGAAAAGAAAGGAAGAGAAATTTAGGAGCAAGTTCTGTATCTTCCTAGTGCAGTGATTAATGAAATGCCCTTCAAGTTCAGAGAAGTTACTTTATTTTCTGACCTCTACAAAGAAACTCGATAAAAATTATGAGCAGGAACACAAGTGAAAGAGGAAAAGAAACTTATTAATCCGATCTGTCCGACACATGGCTTTTATTTTCCAGTTTTCAACTAGTTCTGGTCCATAAACTAGATCTATAATTTCCAAAGACTGGCTCGTGTTAGCTCCTGCTGGCGACTAAGTGTGGTTACAAGAGTCCCGCAGGTTCTTTGAGGTCCTAAACCAGGCCCTGTGGGAAGAAGGTTGACTGCACAGGTCAAAAGCATGAGGAGCAACGCTTAAATTGTCTACAAAATGAATAGGAACACTATGTCCTCTTGCTAAGAAGCCCTCAGTCAGGGGCTCCGGCCAGGTAGGAAAACAGGCAGTGAACTACAGGGCGTAAGGAGCCTAGTTTCAGTCCTCCCTGGAAGTCAGCTTCAGGGCCTGACTTCCTCCCTGCCGGAGTCTCTTTCTGGGTGTTTGGGACTTCCGGTCGCACTGTGGTACCTAAATGGAGATCTGGAAGTGTTCTTGGACATCTGGCCGGCATCCTAACGCGTGGCTGCCGTCTCCGGCTTGCACACTTTCTTGACTTAGGAACTCGCTATTGGGTGCTCCGGGGTGGCCCAGGCACGCCCCCAGGGCGAGTTCATGAAGCCACAGCCCTTGCTTTATTTGTGCATCAGGGATCACTCTGATGAGGGGACACAGCCAAAGAGGCTGTCCAGGTGGGCACTGCAGTGACCTTGGGGCCAGACGCGGTCTGGGCTCTAGGCTGAGGACTATCGGAGTACGGAAGAGCAGACACAGCCTATGTAGGAGGGAAACAGTGGCCTTGGTGGGACGAGGAGGCCCCGCCAGCAGCCCAGAGCTCTGGCTCAGGGCTCAGTCGCACACACGGCCTACCTGCTGGCCGCTCTGCAGCTCCTGGCGACATTCTGCCTACCACATCTTCACTCCTGTCCCCATCCACAGCTAACCCCAGCCTCCATCTCCAGCCTCTGAGGTCCTGACCCCTTGACCAGAGCATACTGTTTCTAGCACTGTAAGGACTCGCAGCTCTCAGGGCTGGATCCTGTATGGACTGTCGCCATCCCCGTTCAAACTCCTGCTGGAGCTTCTCTCTGTTTGTCCCGAAGGCTGTGGGAAGCTAAAAACTCTGTTTCCCAGGTTTCCTTGCAACAGGGGCTGCAAGTGTGATTCAGAGCTCACCGATGAGCTCCACAAGCAGAGCCACCAACTTGGGCTTGAGCCCAGGGGGCCCAGAGGGCGGCGAGGCCGTTGCCTGCGGGGCGCCCCCGACGCCCATTACACTCCAAGAGTTTCACAGAGCTCACTCATCGGCACCTCCTGCCATCCTAGATGCGCTATCTATGCTGACCCTCGTTGTGCGCGTGGGCTCCGTGTCCCCAGACTCAACCAAAACACATGGGAAGTACTCGGGACAAAATAGCATCTGTGCTGAATGCATACAGACTTTTTAAAACTTGTCTTTGTTCCCCAAACCAGCAGTCTCCAATCTTCCAGGCATAGAGACTAATTTGTCAGAAGACAATTTCTCCACTGATGGATGGTGTTAGGGCGAGGACGTTTTGGGGGTAACTAAAAGGAACAAAGGAGGGAAGGAGCAGGCAACTAGACCCCTCTCAGTAGGGTCTCAGATATATAATATATGTATCAAATATATATATATATATTATATACAATATGTGTGACATGTATGATATATACAACATATACAATATATTTGCTATATAAGATATATGGTATATATTAATATACATGTGATGTATACAACATACATGATATATACAATCCATATGTGATATATATTACATAACTGTGATACATACAAGTTATATGTGATGTGTATGGTATATAAGTGATGTGTACTATGTGATATATATGCGATACATAGGATATGTGTGATATAAAATGAACGAGGCATAAAGGATTTACTAGGTAGGCTTATGGTGGCCGTCAGTGGAATCTAGAAGGGGGTAGGATGGTCACCTCTGTGCTTGGAAGAGCAGAGGACCCAGGCTGCGGTTGAAGGACTGGAGCTCACTAGAGAGTCTGGGGTTAGTTCCCATTGGAAAGCCGATGGGTCTGTGCTGGGGACCTGAAGGAATCAGAGAAGATGTCTAAAGGCAATGAGCTCCTGGGAAAAAGCTGAGGATGGACTTGTGGCTCCCTTCCCTTTTTATGCCCTCCAGGCTACAAGCTGATTGGTTGCTGCCACCCACATTGAAGCAAGTTCCTCTCTCTTCAGTGGGCCGTTGGTGTGTCAGTCAAACACACTCAGAGCCTTTCTGAGGCCTCAGGAGGCTCTTACTCAAGTCAAGTTCATAAATCACAGCTAGGGATCCCGATGTTCCTGTGAGAACCCAGTGCTGGCCTGATCTGACAGGAGGTAGAGCTCAGGTAGTGAGAGCAGCTGTACACGCAGAGGAAGCCTTGCCTGCCCCCTGCTCACCTCCTGCGGTACAGCCTGGTGCATAACAGGCCAGAGATTTGGGGTTGCTGTCCTAAACTATACAGTACACCATGTACATAGTATTCACATTATAACTGGGTGTTATAAATTGTCTATGGATGATAAAAGTATATGGTAAGATCATTTTAGATTCTATGCAAATACTATGCCATTTTATATAATAGACTTGAGCGTTTCTTTGGATGTCTATGGGGACCCTGAAACCAATATACTGTGGATTCCAAGGAATGACTAGAGATAGATAGGTGGATAGAGATGTATTTAGAGGTGTCTGTGGCTATAATGTATGTACGTACACAGTCTCATTTAGTATCACGCAATCTAAAGACAGAGCATCGTCCTTATTTTGGACATAAAGCACTGACACTTGGAGAACGGAGCAACCCCCTCACTGTCCAGGACCCAGTAAGCGGCAGGCAGGACTGGTCAGCGTTGTGTTGGGCCCAGTCACTTGGATTATGAGGTCAGAAAGAGCAGGCTTCGTGAGATCCATCAGTCCCTTCAGCCCAGACTGTGGTAAGTAGCCTGGAGGCCCTGCTTACTGGAGAGTGTCACCTCAAATGTTCTGGGGAACAGGGCCAGACACATGCATCTTCTACCTGGGGATTCTGAGGGCATACCCGAATGGGGAGAGGTCTAAACTCTCTCTCCAGCATAGCTGGGGAGGAAAAAAAGTTCCACTTCGGTACCAACAGAAGAAAACGTCTGGCTCCCAAAGGAAACTGGGCAGGGCTTGGGCCTCCAGCGCCTGCAGGGCCCAGGAAGGGGTGAGGCCTGGTGGGTGGTGAGGCCCTTCCCTGGAGCAGCTGCTGCCTGTCTGCCCGGGAGTGCGGTGAGCACTCCATCAACCCCACATTATCAGGCCCAGGCATGAAAACAGGCCTGGGCCTGAAACTTGGACGCCCGGCAGTGAGGAGGCCTTTCTGCTCACAGGAGCGAACCCGGGCACTTCGGTGTCAAGCGAAGAAACTGCTCCAAGCACAGCAGCAGCTGCAGGGGCGGAGCCTGTACCGGCTTTCAGAAGGCTCTCCTGAAAACGCTGAGCAGTCGGGCGGTGGCGAGCTGTCAGCGGCGGGGCGTCCTGAGGCCTCATCCGTGGGACAGGGGATGAGTCAGTCAAGCGGAGCCCGAGCGGCAAGGACTAGGAAAGAACGCTGCAATCTGCGTAGGAGGAGCGCCTGCGTCTGGAAGGACAGCAGGCGCAGGGCTGAGGCGCGCGTGCTGCGCACTGAGGAAGACGCAGGCACAGGCTCGGCGCAGATGCACAGGCGGGGACCAGAAGGAGCGACACGAACCGCGGCGTGCGCTGAGGGGGCGGGCAGGGGAAAGCACGGTGGCTTCGGAACCACTTAGGAGCTCTGTGACTGTCTCGATGTTGCAGGGCAGTGCTTAATTTCAATGTAGAAGGATTATTATTACTATTATTATTTGGTCCTGGGGATTGAACCTAGGATCTTTACACTAAGCTAGTCCCCTGCCCATTTTCCTGACAAAATTGCTAAGTTGCCCAGGCTGGGCTTGAATTTTTGATCCTCCTGTCTCAGCCTCCCAGAGTGTGTGTGACTACATCCAGCGCTCCATGCACTGTAATGCACCTAATTGTCGCTATCATATTAAATACTGTATGGCTCTGCTTCCGGCTCCCTGGCTTCCTAGACCTCCCGCTGTGTCACAAGGCCAGCGCCACTCTGAACCATGCTAGGCTTCCTTACACCCCATAGTCTTCGTTAGAAGGTCCACACCAAACAACCTCCCCAGGTTATCATGGTGATAAAAGCTGACTGCAGTGCGAACTGATTTTCTATCTACACATCTCAGCCGTCAGTATACATGAAGAGTAGGTGTTTCTGGCTGGTTATTTCACTGTTATCCCAGAAAGAATTCATTGTCCAACCCAAGAATGCCCAAGCACAGATTAATGAAAATTAGGCGACTTGCTTGAAGAAGTAAATTCTTTTAGAGGCTGTCTGCTTGGCTTTTGTTCCCCTGGCCCAGATTCTTGGGCAGAGCGGAGTTTTTAATTAATGACTGCTTATACGAAGCAGCCATGCCCCCTGAGAGGTGAGCCACAGACCCTGTGAAGAGCCTTGCAAGCAGGAAGTCATTTTAAACAGACAACAAAATTTAGTTAATGTTTATTTCTTTAAATCCCATTAGGTACATAAACTAGTCTTCTTGGAGGTCTACTTATTTATATTTTTACTTTTTAAATGTATTTGGTACAGGGTCTCACTATGCAACTGGCACTCATAGGGATCCCCCTATCTCAGCCTCCCCAGTGCTGGGATCACAGGTATGTGCCCCTACGCCTAGATCCCATGGCTGGCTCAGCACACCCAGGGGCAAGACCGCGTGCCATGTGGTGCCAGAAATCGAACCCCAATCTCTGAGCATGCCTACGCAGGCACTTAGCAGAGATATATTCATTAAACCCCTCTAATCATTCCAATTCAAGCTTAACTTTAGCAACAGAAATGACTTATGGCAGAGCCAAATGGGCTGCAATTGCATTTTGGGTTTAGACATTTTATGTTTTCAACTTTGGAACAGCTTTACTGAAACATAACTCAACACCCTCAGATTTGCCAATTGTAAGTGCTCCATTCAGAGATTCTTAACGTGCGTTTATGATGGTGCAACTATCACAGTTGTGCTTTTGGCCTAATGACCCCTCACTGCGACTGTAAATCCGCCCTTGTCTCTACAAACTGACCTTTCCTGAAGATCAGTGGGCTATTGTAATCTGCAGCCTTTGGGGCCTTTCTTATTTATTTATTTATGCTGTGTTTTAGAGGATCATGTGTATGGTCTGACCCTATGGTATGGTAGTCTTTTCCTTCTATTGCTGAGAGGTACGCCATCCCATAGAGCCAACATCTGCATTCTGGTCCATTTGCCATTGGTGGATAGTTGGGGGCTGCTCTGAGCAGTGGCACACACTTCTGGTTGTCAACATGCCCATGTGTGCAGCTGCTGAGTCAAGGGGAAAGTATTGTTTCTAGGAAAACGCCAGCGCCGGCCAAAGTGGCTGCACAATCCAAGCCCTCATGGGCAACATAGGAGGGCCACAGTTTCTCCACATTCTCCACATCGTTGGCATACTTGCAAGGTCTGGGGTTTTGTTTTCTTTTGCTGCTTTCCATGATGGCCATCTCTACCTTTGTTACTTTCTGGTTGCTGGGACAAAATACCCCATAGCTACAAGCGGAAGGAGGAAAGGTTGATTTTGGCTCACTGTTTGGAGAGCCAGCTGAGTCCAAGGCAGGGCGGCTTGGCCAAGAGGCATCACACAGGAGAAACAGCCCATGGCAGGGCAGGCAGGAAGCGGTGGAGGCTTCCTTCTTCTTGACCTTTGTATTCCATTCAGGCACAAGCCTGTTGGCTGGGGCCAACATCCAGGGTGGGATTTCCCGCTTCAGTAAATCCATTGTCCAGACTTAGAATTACACTAAGCCAATCAGTGGGCTGATCCAGGATCACACACTTACAATCCAGAATCACACATCCTAGATGCATCCACCTCCCAGGAACCCCAGCTATGAGGACATGGGGCTTGGGGGTGGGACATCAGGTGTAAGTTCCAGCAGCAGCCCAGTGCATGCGTGTTGGTGTCCCTGTAGCCTTTCTCTTTGCCTAGTGATGTGTTTTAAAATTTTAAACATTAAATTTTTAAAATAAAAACTTCACCATCTTTATTTATGCCCTTGTTTTTGGTGTTATTTGTAAAAACAACACTGAAGCCTATCAGGACTTCAAGGTTGTTTCTGTTTGCCTCTATACAGGTAATAGCTTTGGCTGTTACATTTATACCTATCATCCATTGTGGTTCATTTTTTTATGGTTTGAGATAAAGGTATGAATTCTATTTTTTGTTGTTGCTTGTTTGTTTTTTGGCATATGCATATTTAGCACTGTTTGTTGTGGGGACTTAATTTAATTTAATTCATATGAAATTAAATAGTTTGGAAACTGTGGAAACTCAACTGGCTGCAAGCATGAGGGTCTCTTTCTCAGTATCTGTTCCTTCCCTGTGTGTACATTCTCTGCTACCAAGTTGTCTTAATAAATGTAGTGGAGGGCAACCTTTAAATCCAGCAATACAAATTCCTACTTTGTTTTTCTTGGGTTACTTCATATTTTCATGCAGATACTTTTCAGTCAAGTTGCCCATTCTTGCAACTGCATAGATTAGTAGCTCAGTTTGGAAGGAAATTCCATCTTAATGATATTGAAATCATTGAGGATCTTGAGTATGTTCCCATTTGCCTCGCTGTCCTCTAACTTTTCTCAGTGACGTTTGTAGCTTCTTCATGCGTTATTAATTTAGCCGTAGGTACTTTATTGGTTGTGAGACTATTGTAAGCAGCACTTTTTTGAATTTCGTTTTGGGTTTTTTTCACTGCATATCAACCCTTGTGTTATATAATCTTGGTTGAGCCCTTTAGTTGCTCTTGTTTGTCTTAGATGATTTATTTAACATTTTCTACATACTGAATTATGTCCTTAGAGAATAAAGACAGTTTTAGCTAGACCTTTCCAATTTGGATGAACCTACTTTATTGCTATTGTTTTGTTTCTATTTCATTGGCTCGAACGTGGTTTTAAAACTGGCTAAAAAGAAGCCATGAGAATAGACACTGCTGACCAGTTCTTGGTTTTAGGGGAGAAGGCATTCCCTGTTCTAGCAGTGATACACGTTTGTTGTTTGTTGTGATGTGTCAACCTGACAGGAGTGAGAAACATCCAGGTGTGCCTGGGAGTGTTTCCGAAGAAGGTCGGTGTGTAGGCCAGCAGGTTCAAGGGAGAAGACCCAGCTTGGAGAGAATAAACTGAGGAAAGGAGGGGGAAGCGTGCCTGGTGCTGAGGCACTTCAGTCGGACTGCGTGCACGCATCCTCAGCTGCCTGTCTGTGGCCTGGGCCTGGCACTGTGTCCTTGTCCCCCCACCTTTTTTTTTCTAAACAGGGTCTTGCCATGTAGCTATCCAGGCTGCCCTGGAGCTCACTTTGTAGCCCAGGGTGGTCTAGAAATTGCAACAATCCTCCTGCCTCAGCTCTCCACTTCTGCAGCTTCCGTCTTCTTGGACCGAGCCATTGCTGGTCCCGCTCTCCCGCTTCTGATCCCCGGGGCTCCCTACTGAATCCCCCTGTATAATGGTGCATGTCCCAGCCTGCACGTCTGCTCCTCTGAGAATCCCAAGCAACACAGATGGCAACTGGCTCTTCACAGATGCCTTTTTTACCCAGCGATGAAGGATGCCTTCCATTTCTAATTTATTGAGTTTTTTCTACCTTTTCTTCCTTCTTCTTTCTCTTCTTTTCCTTCTCTCCTACCTTTTCTTACAAATTGGTACTAGATTTTGTCATGTGTTTCATCTATGTCTGCAGATGACTGTATGGATTTTGTCCTTTATTCTAATAGTGTATGGTATTATATTATGATTTTCAGATATTACACCAATCTTGTGTTTCTGGGAATAAATACTGCTTGGTGATGATGTTTTATCCTTATGTGTCCTTGCACTCAGTTTGGTATTACTTTGTTAAACATTTATATACTTATGTGCATTCAGAATATTAGACAGTAACTTTGTTTCCTGAAAGTACCTGCGTCAGGGTATTACTGCCCCTTACACCCAACGGGGTTGTCTCCACCTGAATTTTATGAATGAGTTTACAAACAATTGTTATTGCGTCTTTGTTTGGTGGAATTGGCCAGCTAAACCGTCAGGTCCTGAGGAAGTTGTAAATGAATTCAATCCACCACTCAGAGATTGACTCAGGATTTCTGTGTTTCCGTAAGTGAATTATGATCATTCCATGTTTCTGGGAATTTTTTTCCAACTCATTTAAATTGTCTCAGTTGGCCAACAATTATTCCTTTCATTTCTATATGATCCATGATCTCTTTTGTTCTTGGTCTGGGAAATTTGTGCCTCCCCATTTTCTCCATCACTCTGGCTAAAGATAGCTCGAGGTTGTAGATCCTTTCAAAGAACAACTCGTGGCTCCATGTTTCACAGATCTGTTTTCTAATCCTCGCCTTTTCGGCTTGCTTTCGGTTTAGATTCATCTTCTTTTTCTATCTTGTAATGTGTGAACTTAAATTATCGGTCTGAGGCCTTTTTTCAGCATAGGCTAAGTCCCCGGACGCAAACGCCCACTTCAGCGTGGTTCTCGATGGACGCCATAAGCTTGGGCCTGCTAAGCGCCCACTTTCACTCGGTTGCCTGCATTCCCCGCTGATGTCTTCCTTGCACCACAGGTGATGATGAGGCGTGCTCATTTCCAAATATCACGGGGTTTCCCAGATTCCTCCTCCTTCCCCCGATTTCAGATTCCTTTGCAGAGAACATGCAGTACTTGATCTGGAACTCAGTTGCCATCCGAGAGCCTCCTTCTACACAATTAGCCTGTTCAGGTAGGCTGAGGCTTGTGTTAGGCCCTAATGAATGATCTGAAGTTTTTCTACTAGTTATTGAGGAGGAAATGTTATAATCAGGGTTTGCAAGGACACATATACTACGGGACGAAAAATGTAGAGGATTATTTTATGATACTCACCCAAAGAGGCCAATGCAGAAATGTGTGAGAGATTTGGCTACACACCACAGACCCAAAGACTCCATCTGAGGAGGACCTGGACCCCACGGCTGTGTCTTGTGTGAGTCCAACTTGCCTAGCCATGTGGCTGGATGCAGCTATGGCCCACTGCTCCTGGTGAGGAAGCTCTGAGGTGCTGCTCTTCCTGGCCTCGCTCGGAAGAGTATCGTCCACTGCTCACTAGGGCTGGTGAGGGGAGCAGCACAGGCAATGAAGCCCCTGAGCCCCACTCTTCGTAGGTGTGTTCCATGCCTAAATGCGTGTTAAAAGGTTGGCGTAACAATCTAACCTTCAGCCAAGGTCTGAGGCACTAAATGATGGCGTTGTGAATTTTCTCCAATGCTGTAGCTGTTTTCAGAGGGAAGGATGTTCTGAGCACCACACTTGGGCGTATTTAGGCATCTCGCCTAGACTGGCTTCCTTCAGGCCCTGACTCATTCTTTCCTTGTTGACGTGGACAGCAACTTCACCGCCGCTGCCGCCTCTGCTGGTGCCACCAGCAGTATCCTCTGCAGAGTCCCGACTGCACCAATCGTGTCACACAAGCTGTGAGCTAATGGTATATGCATTTGGTCTGTGTTCTGATTCATGGCACATAGCCTCTAATAGGTAGTTTTCTGAGCGACCAAGATGCCAGCAGTCTCTCTTGTTCTCCTGTCTCTTGTTTCTGACACAGAGGTTCTAAATGCTTGGGGTTTCCTGGGTGAGAGGAGGGCCTGTTGTTCTAAAGAAGTGGTGGCTGCCTGGATGGGGGTGGGCATCAGAAAGACCATCCTATGGTTGGGAAAATGGAACACTGGCTGACTCTCATCCTCCTGGAAGGGGAGCAGAGCTGGAGATCGAGCTGAAAGTTGGTCCTCCCTGCATCCTGCAGCCTCCAGAGAGAAACCTTGCTTCAAGGGAGTATCAAGGGCAGTGAACAGAGGGCAGGCAGAGCTCCCAGGAAGGGCGTCAGAGTCCCTACCCAGCCCGGTGCATCTCCTGCATCTGGCTGCTCCTGAGTTGTATCCTTTTATAAGCAATGGAGATCCAGCAAGTAAACTGTTTTCCCAAGGTCTCTGAGCCATTCTAGCAAATTATCACACACAAGGAAGTGGTCATGGGAACCTCTGACTTACAGCTGGCCAGTGAGAAGCAGTGACTGCCTAGACCTGCTTTGGGCACCGAAGGAGGGAGGCAGCAGTCTTGTGGGACTGAGCCCTGAACCCGCAGGGTCTGTGCTGGCCTTAGCTAGCCAGTATCAGGACCACTCTGGGTCGTAGGACACACACTCTTGGAGCCAGAGTGTGCGTACAGAGAAGAAAAGCAAGTTTTCTTTCTTCCTTTTTTTTTTTTTTTTTTCTTTATTGAAATTAATGGTTATTGTTGACATCTGGGAAGCATGTTGACATGGAGAGCCTGGATTTGGGAGATTCTTAAGCTCTAAGCAATGCCAGCAAAGCCAGATCACAGCTGGGGCACCCACAGCTGCAGTGGTTCATCACGATGGCTCAGTTTGGACGATGAGGAGGCCCCCGGCAGATTAGCATAGCTCAATCCTGGATTTGTGCTAGCAAAAGGAGGGGGAAGCTCATCCCAGATGTAGGTAGAAGTAGCCAATAGGCTTGCAGCCTGGGTGGCATGAAAAGGGAAAGAAGGGAGTGCGCCTGCTTTGAAGACTTCCGGGCTTCCCATCCTCTCTGGACCTCAGCCCATTGCCTGGGGCTTCCCAGGAATATTTTCACCAGGGCTTTCCATAGAGCGTCCAGGCTGCTGACTGCAAATAGGGGCTGCGGGCCTGCTCCCTCATGCCTACCTCTGATCCCCTGCAATCTGGGATGGCCACTGCAGACCCTCCTGCTTCTGACCCTGCAAGCTTTTCTCACCAATCCCCTGCGTAGCCACACCTACGCTCATTGATTCTGTTCCTCTGGAGACCGCAACTCATCCCATGGGGCGTACATTTCAAGGCATAATGAGAAGTGGAGCTCAGGGTCACAGTCAGATGAACAACAAAGGAGACTAAGCGCCCAGGGATTTGGTCGTCTTCCTTGGCTGCCCTCACTGAGCCCAGGCAGCTGCAGCTGAATAAAGTCTCACAGCCAGGCTTGAGAAGCCTCAGTCCCACATCATGGAGTTCTGGTCCCCACGTCTTGACCTACCGTTATGATGTGTGGGTGAGCACTGAGGCAGCCGGAGGATCAGTGGCCCAGGCCAGCAGGCAAGCACGTCAGACACGAGCAACTTACAGGGCCTGCAAAGAAGTATGAGTTGCGTAGCTCAGTACTACGGAGTCTGGGCAGAGGGAGAGCCAAAGCGAAGCGCTGCTGCAGAACAGGCTTCAGGAATAGAGGCTCCTGGGATGGAAGAGGAAGGAGAGGAGGGTGAGAGAAGGTTCTCGAGTGCTAGCACTGTCAGGAGTGGCAAGCTAAAGGACCAGAGCCTTTGTCTCTTGTGCAGTGTGCAATATAGGCTTAAAAAAAGCCTACCTGAAGATTCCTGCCTTTTCATGGAGTGCTACGTTTATGGACTTTGGGTCTTGATGTGGAGATGGGTTCAAATGCATTGCCTCGCTACATGTCTTACACCAGCTGGATGTTTCCCCCCCTTCTTTTCTGCCTCCTTTTGGATTAGTTGAACCTTTGAAAATAATACCATTGTATTTTCTTTACTGTTTTGTTAGATAGGACTCTGTAGTGTTTTTATAGATACTTTATGACGTAGCCCAGGGATGGGGCACCTTTTGGAGCTTTCAGCCATAAGCAACGGCCCACTGTGGCATATTGCCATAGTGTTGCTACCCCTGAAACAGCCTGCCACAGCCTACTGGAAGTGATGTCACAGTACTTCATTTACAGCCCGACACTTCCAATAACAGTATACTTCTTCCCCACACACTGGGGTGCTGTCAGCGTCATACACACTATTCCTATGTCAGTTAAGAGTGCCACAGTGTGTCACTACTATGGCTTTACATTGTCAGTCAGCTCCTAAAAGGGTTAAAATGATTTCTAACCATCTCTTGCCCATACCGGTAGCTGTGTTTTCCTCTTTGCATAAGCCCCCTGGGTTGTCATCTGAGGCCACTTCTCTTCTCCTGGAAAGGCGGATTTTGTCGTTTCTGTGGCACAGCTTTGCTGCTGCTCATATTGTGTAGCTTTTGTGTGTCTGGCAATGTTTGTCTTTCTTGGGACACAGGATTTTAAGATGAGTTATTTTTTTCTTCTTCAGGTATTTGCTATCTTCTGTTTCCCTTATTTGTCATTGGTACCTCGAGTCCCAGCACGCTTCATTTCCCCCTGGTGGCTTTGAATGCCCCTTAGCTGCAGTGTGAAACAGTTGGCTTAAGAGAGCCTTCATGGGGCCTACTTGCTCTTTCTTGTGCTTGCGGTCAGGGGTGGATGAGGATTCTTAGATTTGTGGGTTAAAGGTTGCCGGTTTAGAACATATTTGTCTGCTATTTTTCTATGGATCTTTTCTGCCCTCTGCCCCGGTGAGACTCCAGTCACGTGTGTGTTGGGTTGCTTACGTCAATCCACTTCAGCTCCATTTAGGTTTTCCCTGTTTTTCTATTTTTTCATCTTGCATAACTTCTATTGTTGTGTCTTCAATTCTGTGAAGCTTCTCTTGTGGTTGTGTGTTGTCAAGTGCTACCCCTCCCGTGTGTCTTTTCACCTTAGCCACTGAAGTCTGCACTTGCAGAAGCTTAATTTATGTTTTGTTTTCCATGTCTCTGTTTATGGCACTTAGTCATTCTTTGAGGTTTGCAAGCATACTTGAGCTCATTCCAATGGCTGTAGAGTTTTTTGACTACTAATTCTATAATTTGTGTCATTTCTGGGTAGGCTTCTATTAATTACTTCCTCCCTCCTTCCTTTCAGGTTGTATTTCCTGATTTTATATATTCTTGATAATTTTTGGCCACACATCAAGCTATGAACGCTATCTTCTGAGTGCTGGATAGTTTTATGTTGCTATAAGCACACCTGAGCTTTGCTCTGAGAGGCAGGTAAGTCCCTTGGAGACTGGGTCTTGCTTTGAAGCTTTGACAGGTGAGGCTAGACACACCGCATAGCCGAGTGATAATTTTGTCCTGCCACTAAGACCATACTCTTCTGAGTTCTCCATCCGATGCTTGGTGAGCTGTGAGGATTCCCACACTTCCCTGGCTTGATGCGAGCCCAGGAGCTTATCCCCACACCCTTCTGGATGGTGTGCAGCTGGGTAGCTTTGGCATATGCAAGGCCCAGTCAGCCCTTGACATGCTGGAAGGGCCTGAGCCCATGCTTTTGGTGAGGAGATCTGCAGTCCCCAGGGCTCGGCTACACTTCTGTGGCCTCTCAACTCACAGAGAGGGTGGGACCCCACCTCGGCCCCCTCCCTGGGCTGCAGCCTGGGCTCTCCCTGGAAGTGGTGCTTTGGGGCAAATTCTGCTTGTTTTGTCCTCTTGGGGATCGTTGAATCTCATTCCTGACATTCAGTCGCTTGGAAATGTACTTTTTCTCCTACATTTTGAATGGGAGGGCAAATCCAGTCCTTGGGTTTCCCTTTGTTTCTGAATGCTGTCCTTTCTGAAGCTCTCTGCGTATTTTTTTTTTTTTTTTTTTTTTTTTTTTTTTTTTTTTTTTTTTTTTTTTTTTTTTTTTTTTTTTTTTTTTTTTTTTTTTTTTTTTTTTTTTTTTTTTTTTTTTTTTTTTTTTTTTTTTTTTTTTTTTTTTTTTTTTTTTTTGTGAGGAACAGTGTAGGCCTCTGACTTTGGGGGAAGAACGTAGTGTCCACCACTGGGCAAGGGCCAGGGTCACAGCTCCCTGCATCCACAGGCCTGGAAAGTTCTCTCCAGGCTGCTTCTAACCTTGGTGACCTGCCTGACCCTAGACTAACTTGCTTGGCTCTATCTCTTGTTCTTGCCACCGGTAACCAACATTCTTTGGATTCTTCATTGTCCTCCTGAATGGATGGCAGAAAGTCTCAGCATTAGTGAAATTCCTACAACACCCTCTACTCGGGTATTCTGTCCTGTGCTTAGAAAGTATTCGTGGAGTGAGGATAGTGGATCGGACATTCTGCTCAGTAACAGAAAGATAAGGGTGAGCAAAAGCATGCACTTCCTGTGTGAGAGGCCATACACACATCCCTGCGTGCCCTACTTCTGGACTGAAAATATAGTTTGAAAGGAAGGGAAGACCTAGGACAGCAAAGGCAATTCTGGGCAATCAAGGTAAGTTGGAGACATCACAGTCCCTTACTTGAAATTATACGCTAAAGCTACTGTGATAAAAATCGCATGGTACTGGAAAAAGAAAAAGAAAAAAAAAAAAAAAAAAAGCCCTCTTAAGCCAAAGATCAGTGGAACAGATTAGGAGCTGCAGAAACAACTGCAGACCTACTGCACTGCCTTATCTTTGACCAAAGTGCCAAAAGCATTTCCTGGAAGAAAGTCAGCTTCTTAAATACGGGTGCTGGAAAAACTGGCCCTACACCTGCAGAAGATTAAAACTGGACCCATATCTTTCACCATGCATGAAACTGAAATTGAAATGGATCAAAGATCTAAGTATTAAAATAGAAGCAATAACTTTAGTGGAAGATAGAATAGGTAAAGCTCTTGAAGACATTGGTGTAGGTGAAGACTTTGTGAGCAAAACCTAGTTGCACCGGAACTATCACACAGAATCAACAACTGGGATGCCATCTTAGTAAAATGATTTTTCACAGCTAAAGAAACTACTGCAGAATGAAGCGACAACCCACAATGTGGGGGAAAGTGTTTTGCAGCTGTTCTTCAGGAAAAGAATTATCACCAGGAACATATAAAACACTGAAAAGAATCAGACCTCCCAAATTTAAAGACCCAATCCACAAATAGGCCTCTGAGACGAATACACACTTCTCAGATGAAGAAATACAAACAACAAATATATGAAAAACTGTTCAACATCATTGGTCATTCAAGAGATACAACTTAAAATTCCACTGTGCCTCAGAGAGAATGGCTATCACCAAGAAGTCAGCCAATCGCAAATACTAGTGGTGCTGTGGGGAAAAAGGTGCCTTCTCCACTGTTGGTGCGAGTGTAGGCTAGTGCAACTACTGTGGAAATTAGTGTGGAGATTCCTTTAAAAACTGTGATTGGGGTCTGGGGAGATAGCTCCGTGGCACAAGTGCCTGCCTGGCAAGTGCAAGGTCATGAGTTTAAACCGCGGTCCCACAAACAAACAAACAAACAAACAACAACAAAAAAAAACCCAACAAAACAAAACAAAACTATATTGCTTAGCCGGGTGTGATGGTGCACACCTATAACCCCAGCACTTGGAAGGCTGAGGCAGGAGGATTGGTGTGGGTTCGAGACCAGCCTGGGCCACAAAAGTTAGCTCAAGGCTAGCCTGAACCGATAAAGAGACCCTGTCTCAAAAAGACAAAACAAACAAACAAAACTATGATTGGAAAAAAATGCTATGATTGGAAGCCTCATTTGACCACTTGACCCAGCTATTCTGTGTCTGGATATCTTTCTAGAACTGAAAATATCACACCATAGCAATCTATGTACACCCATTATTTTATTTTTTTCTTTATTGTTTTTGCAGATCTGGGGTTTGAACTTACAACCTTGCACTTGTCAGGCAGGCACTCATGCCACAGAGCTATCTCCCCGGCCCTGTGCACCCAGGTTTATAGCAGCACAATATGTAATAGTTAGATCTTGGAAACAACCCAAACGCACATCAGCTGAGGAATGGATAAAGAAAAGGTGTCTTTTTACACAACAGAGTGCTACTCAGCCATGAAGAAGGGTAAACTCGAGATTTTTATAGGTAAATGAATGAAAGTTGAGACCATACTTGGGACTGAAAAAAACTCCGTGCATATGTGTAAACACTGTATTGTCTCCCTAGTGTAGGAGACTAAAAGAGTAAATAAGATAAAAGATACACAGTGAATATTGTAAAACGGAAGAAACTTCAAAAAGAAAGAGACACTGGAATGATGGAATGGAGAAAAGAAAGAAGGGAAGAGCAAATAGATACAATACTTAAGACAGTTATACTAATTTCCCTTAATTTATTAAAAAGAAAGGTTTCTGCTAATGTTAGGACAATTAAATGCAAATGCTAATATCTTCTACTCTGAGTAACTAATTTAAAGGTAACAACATGCAATATATTATCATTGCTACTCTCCTATCTTCTTAAATTTTGTTTTACTTTTTTTCTCCTTAAAATAAAAATTAAAAAAAAAAAAAAAAAGAAGGAAAGAATGTGAGGGAAATGGTAAACATATTGACAATGGAGACCCAGGCCAAAACCCCAGCCAGATGACAAACCCAGAGTTTCAGTCCTAGCACAGGAGGAGACTGCTCGGGCGGGAGGGTTTCTGCTTTGCTTCTGACTTGGAGAGCAAAGCAGGGTGCGCTGAGACTGCCACCCCCCAAGCTTCAGCCTCCTCTGAGGGGGACACGCTGCAGAGACAGCGTGCAGCACCGCTCACACCTTCACCACAGGCTCTGAGGGTGCCTTCCTAGGGTCCTCACCTTCAGCACTCTGAGTTCGTGTTCGAGAGCAGTGCGTGAAGGCTTGGGGCCACCGCGAGCTCGCTGGCTTGGATCTGTCCCTCAGGAGGCTGGCTTCCTTCCTCAACAGCCTTGCTGACTGGGCTCTATCCCTCTATCCCCAGGAGCAGGTCTTCAAGAAGAGAGATGCAGCCACCTCCTCCCCTGGGACTCGAGTACCCCTGCCCCAGCTGGGTGCATGCCCAGATCCCCTGGCCTTTCCCTGCTGGGAACAACATCCTTCATAATCTTGACCTGAATCAATGACCTCAGAAAGTTGGATTTTAACCTTTAGCCTTTGGAGAATGTAGAATGGATGCCATGGAGCCTCCTCATGGCCGTGGGACGCCACCTCCTGCCGACTTCCCCGCTGCCTGGCCTCAGAGCATCGCATCCAACAAACACAAGACTAGAAATTAACTGGATGCCCTATCATCCATCTGTCACCCATCTATCATCTATCTATTTATCTATCATCTATCAATCACCTATCATTAATTGATCATCTTTTTTTTTTTTTTTTGGTACTAGAGATTGAACTCAGAACCTCTGCACTGAGGCATATTCCCCAGCCCAATTTTTATTTTTTCTCTTGAGAAAGGCTCTCACTAAGTTGCTAAGTGACCCAGCACTTAACAGGGCCTGAACCTGCAATCTTCCTGCCTCAGTCTCCCAGAGAGTTGGGATGACAGGTATGTGGCACCACATTTGGGCTTGAGATGTTATTTTCAGACACACACACACACACACACACACACACACCCCTTAAAAATAGTTCCTTTACCACAGAGTCAATGCAGGCACTGCATAAGACCAGGCTGGTGTGGTCGAACACAAGGCTGTGTGCTAGAGAGCAAAGGGCTGGAGTTCTAGCTGAGGACAGTCAAGGCCGGGAAAGGCAAATAAACCTTCCCTCCTGGTTAAACTCATGTAAAAAAGGTGCTTATTGTTCTATGTGCAAAAGCAAAGAAAGAAAAAAAAAGAATAGTTCCTTAACATTTCAGATAGCTCCAATGTATTACTATGAAGCAAAAATCCAGGCATCCTCTGGCCTATATCTCTAGAAGGGAAAAATGCTTTGTTATTTCTTAAGCAAAACTACAATATTATTATCATGCTTTCTTGGAAAGTTAATCTTTTCATATTATCAAATCTCCCATAATGCATACGTTTTTCTGATATTCTCACAAATGTTATTTTACAGTTCAGTCGTCTGAATCTGGATTCAAATAAATCTCTGTACTGCATTTGCTTGATGGGTCTCTAGCTCTACTGTTCACTCATAAATTCTCCTCTCTTATTTCTGCCAATAACTGCTGACAAATGTGTCAATATCTGGATTTCTAAAGATTCCAGGCCCACTGTGGCTTGGCCTACACTTAGCCTCTCCTTTCTTCAAAGCTATGGGGAGGCAGTCTTGTGCTACCATGAGCTGTGCAGGTTTGGGTACACACAGTCAGACCTCTGCCCCCCAGGGCTCTGTGTCTAGGAACTCAGTCAAGCACAGATCAGAAACGTTTGGGGGAGAAGCTGACCCTCAGCTGGCTGTGTAGACGGCTTCATTCTGTGCTGCTAGTCCCTGGGTAAGGCAGCATGGTGGCAATGTGTGTTTTACATCAGGAGGGTCCCCCACCCCCAACACTCCACGTGCACGCTGCACGCCTAAATGTGAAGGACGCACGCAGTCAGATTTTGCTGTCTATGGGGCTTCCGGAAACAACAATTTGCGGACACTGAGCGGTGCCTGTAATTGGGTAGGCGTTGGCCTCTGTCTGCGCCAAGGAACTCAGCACAGTTGAGATGACACACCCGTCTGTCAGCCCACATACAGTTTGCCTCTGAATGTGGATGTGCGCTTCCCTTCTCCCTGCCTCAGTTTCTCTGCTGCACAGTGAGTGTGGGGAAAGGGTAGGTGCGGAGAACCACGTGGCCACTGAGGTAGCTCATCTGCCAGCGGCCTCTGTCTCTCTTTCATTGTCTTGCTACTTTGTTGCTCGAGGGATCAACATGTGAGCCCCACATTCCATTTCTATGTGAAGATGCCTGAAAGACATAAAGGCTGAATGCGTTTTTTTTTTTTTAAATATGTATATCATTGGTCTTCGGTTAAAATCGAGTGAGTTCCTTAGCTGCTTTTCCTCCTGTGTTCCAGGAAGGTGTATGCGACCCTAGCTCCTTGTTAAGCACCGGCACGTGTCTATGTAAGTGGCGACTTCGTGCATCCACAATCTGGCCACCAGCAAACACTGCCCTTCTTCAAGCCGGTAGGGAGGCAGCCCCGGCACAGGCTCCTGCCTGTGCATTGCTTTCTAACCCAGAAAAGCTCACAAGTCTAGGGGCCAGATCCCCCAGGGAAGAGCACAAGAGGTGCTGGTTTTAATCCCTTCAAAGGCGATCTGAAGGAACTCAGCAGGAGAAGGCCTCACACCAGCAAAACTGTAGCGGAGGTACTGCGAACACACAGCAGTCAGGCTGGACCTGGGTGGAGGAGTGCGCAGACCTGGGCCTGGGGCATTCATGAAACAGATGCTGACAACATTCCCAGGAATTTGAAGCTTTCAAGTACCCTAAAGCCTTTTGAGTAACACAGTGGCTTGTTCATCGCAATCGGTCAGTCCTCGTGCTACCAGGGAGCTGAGAGGCTTAGGAATGAAGAAACAAACTTTGCGGGAGCTGATTCTCTCCCACTGGATGGGGCGGGGGGCGTGTGCCAGAACACATACGGCGCTAAGTAGCTCCTAAGTGAGAACTCGCTAGCCCTTCTGGAAGGGTTAAGCTCCATGGTGGCAAAAAGGAAATACTCAAGGTAATTCAGACAGGACCTGAAAGCTTCATTTCTTTGCACCCTTGAATTTATCTTCTGTTACTGTTAGTGTTTGAGTCAAAGATGTCATATTGACAGTTCTCCTGTCCACCCACCAATTCATTCATCTAACTACTCTCCATCCATCCATCCATCCATCCATCCATTGATCTGGCCACCTGTCCACCTGTCAGTCTGTCCATCTGCCCAGCCAATTCCCCATCCACTCACTCACCCATCCATCCATTCACTGACTATGCCTCTATTTTAGGTCTTTAGCCCTCTGGAAATAATTCTTACCCCCCTGGAAATATTTTCTACCCTTTCCTGGCTGGCCCATACCCCTCTTGATGTCTGAGTTCCTATTCTAAGAAGTCCTCAGGGATCTCTAAGTCTTGGTTAACACCCTCTTCCATACCCCCATCCCTATCCTGGTCAAGTGACTGCTCTTCCTTGGTACCACCAAACTGCACTGAACCATTGAAGAATAATTGTCTACTTGCCATCTTTAAAAGAAAAATCCCCACTGCATGCCTGGGAACAGCTGGTCTACCTTGGCCATCCAGCTGGGGTCTGGCAGCTGGCTCTGGCATGTGGTAGTCTGGTTGGTCCTACAAAGCTCTCTCATGCACCTGTGGCCAGCTGGCAAGTCCACCAGGAGCTGGGTGATCTAGGCTGCACCCTGCAGAACCTCTCTGTACTGGGTGGCCTCCCACTCTACATCATTCTCAGGTCCCAGGAAGGGCTTCAGGACAGCTGCCGCACTGGCTCAGCACATGCCCCGTGTCTCTCCAGCCAGGCTACACTATTGGGTCCAACTGGCAAGGCTGTCCCAGAACCCAGGGGTCAGGAGTGGCCTTCATTTCCAGACTGGAGGAGCCATGGAGAATTGTGGCCCTTTGTGCTGTCCATTTCCTTGGCTTTAATGCTGAGCTTGGGTCAGAAGCCCTGGGTGCAAGCCCAGGGCTCGCGGACTGAGCAAGAAATAAATGGAGGGAAAACATTGCCAATTTTTTTTTTTTTTAAATTGTCATTGACAGCCGGGCGTGGTGGCTCATGCCTGTAATCCCAGCACTCGGGAGGCTGAGGCAGAAGGATCGGTGCGAGTTTGAGACCAGCCTGGGCTACAAAAGTGAGCTCAAGGCCAGCCTGAACTGCATAGTGAGACTCTGTCTCAAAAAGACAAAAAAAAAAATAAAAAAATAAAAAAATAAAAAAATAAATAAAAAATTGTCATTGACATCCAGCATGGAGGGGCTTGAGGAGTCAGAAGGGGAGTCCAGTGTCCCTTGTATAGCCAGGCAGATCTGTGACATCAGGAAGGGGAGGCTCTGGGGTGGCACAGAGGGCTGGTGAGCACGGAAAACTCAGGCCTGGGCCTCTTCTAAATTGTTCTGCAACCCAGGTGAATTTTAGAGACAACATCAGACTTCTATATCTTTGCCTTAAAGCAATGCTCTTTTTGTTTCATTGTTCTATTGTGTAAAATTTCAGACATTCATAAGTAGACAAAACAATCTGGTGACTCCTATCCCCGATCTCTGCTTCTGTCTCCATCAAATGCGCCTGCCAAGCCTTCACCCATCCCCCACCATATGGTTTGCGGCAAACCCAGAATGCTGTGCCTGATATATTTAAATATGCCTTTCTGAAAGATAGGGAATTATTGTCAAAACCATAGACTCACAATACTTTATCCCAACCTAAAAAATTAACAGTACTCCCCTACCATCAAACATCTACTTGATGTCAACCTGCCATCATCCCCTTGGTGAGTTTGCGCTGCATGAGACTGGCGCGTCTCAGCTGTAAAGCGCAGCTTCTTCTATTTTGAAAGATTTTTTTTTTTTTTTTCTGGATGCCATGCTTTAAATTTCTGTGCATCTAAGTAAGTCAATTGGTATCTTAAATGAATAACACGCTTACCACCTTTTCCTCTCAAGCAATGAACAAATGTGAGTGTTTCCAGGTTGACTCAGTTCAGGCAAGAACTAGAGAAGGGAGACTTCGCATGATTTCCGAGACGCCAAGCCAAAAATACTCCCAAATTGGTTCAGTTTGCAAATGCATTTGCTGTATATGTGATCTGGTTTCCAGCCCTAGCAATAAAACTTTATGAGAAGACCTGGTAAAAGGTCCAACATGCCGGTGAGCAGTAAAATGGTTAAAAAAAAAAAAGAAAACAATAGCCGCAGGAGGTTCGGATGCTGGCTGAGGAGAGAAATGAGAGAAATAATAGTCGCCAGCAGCCCGCAGCAGCGATGTGAACACCGGCTATCTAAGAAAGGCCCTGCCGCCTCTGTTGGCCAACAGCAAGAGTGTGAGTCAGCCGGCAGGGCTCGCAATCTCGCTGTCAGCTAAGAGTTGGAAATAGAGACATAGCAAGTGCTTGTAGGCACATGCGTGGTGCCTCAGCTTACCTCATGGCTGGGCCGGGCTATGCAGGCCATGAAGGCCATAATTTTTTATTACGCACTTCACATAATTAAAAAAAAATCTGTGACTTTAGAGCTCATTATAGCACCAAATATCAAGGGAGGAATTGTACATGAGAGCAGCCCTCTTCCTCTCAGGTTCCCTGCGTGGGCCTCAAGGGCGAGCCTATATATAGCGGCCAGGAAGAGAAAGTGACCCTGGCAGCAGGCCTGACCCTGCGGCGCCCTTGGCCCATGGTCTGACTGTTAATCTACTGGGGGGCTCGTGCTGTCTTTCTTTCTTTTTTGAAAATGGATTGCGCTGTCTTATTTTTAGGACATAGGAAGTGTCCTGGAGAAGCTATCCAAGGTTCCATTATATTGCAGTCCTGGCTCTATTGGTGCTGCTCTGGGGGTTCTGGTCTCACCTGTCACTGTCCCAAGCTGGGTTTGGCATGCAGGAAGAACCCCAGCCCAGCCACCACTCTGCCCTCCTTAGGTTGCGGGCTACAGGCCTGGACACCAGCTACAGGCGGGGAGCCTGCCATCCCTGCCCCAAACTGGGTGCTTCCGAGGGCTCCGAGAGCCAGATGTGGAGGCCTGAGTCACACGGGGTCACCGCTAGGCTTCCTTCAGGGGCCTCAGCATCTTTGGCAGACACATTTTCCCCGTGCTGAGTCGAGAACAATTGAAACCCATCAGTGTCCTCCTAGTGGAACCAGCGCCAGGTCTACCGCTGAGATGGCAAGTGTGTCTCCACAGGGCTCCCGTCTGGGGTCCCAGGGGTGCTGGAGATCGGAGGAGAGACAGAAAGGACTGGTGGAAGCAGCTCGGTGGTGCCCCAGACCGCAGGAGAAGGCGCTGCTCGGCCGACTCACTTTAGGAAAGGGAGCTTGGCAGCTCTTAGGGTCGGGAACCGTGGTGCTACCAGGGGTTCACTCATCTTGAGCCTCAGGACTGGCGGGAAAGGTGGGGCTTTCTCTGCTGAGAGCTGCCATCGCTTGAGGGGCTTTTGAATGTGGCAGCTTTAGGACAGATGTGTCGTGTTGAGCCAGACCCGGTAATGAGGCACTGGGTCGGCAGAACCTGGCTCCCTTGGGTGTCTCTGTAGAATGAAGCGCGGGCCCAGTGATTGTGGGTATTCTAGGACCCCCAGTAGAGGCCCCAACCCCAGAGTGCCCTATGTGCACTGTGCTTTTTCTTAGTATGCATGACAAAGTCTGACTTACAGCTTAGGCGTGGTAAGAGTTTAACAATAATAAAGTAGAGTAATTGCAAAGAGAGAGGCTGTAATAAAAGTGACAAACATTTTCTAGGATTTCCACGTACTTTCCCTGAGGAGAGTGAGACTAAAGCCACCGGAGTCTGCTGGGTGCCTTCGGGGGCTCTTTGCTGTGGGGTCCTGGAAAGCCGCCTGATTTCTCCGGCGCAGTGGACTCTGGGCTCTGTGACTCCACACAGACACTGGGCTCCTCGGCCACAGGGCTGTCAACAGAGTTCCCTTGGTGACAGCCAGCAGGCAGCGCACCTCACAGTGAGTGGGCTGGTTCTGGTCCAGGGGACCCTCCTCAGGGTGCCCTGTCCCTCGCGTTCCCCACTGTCTATGGGACCTCCTTATCCCTGTCCAGGCTTCCAGAGCTGTGACTGTCACCCACTGGAAGCAAGCCCCAGCTGCTTTGTTCCGGCTGCATCATGTTTACTCACCAAGGTTCCTGCCGCTGCTGGCTGCGGCCGTGGGCTCTGGAGCTCCTGGGGGACATATCTCACGTGGATCTCCCTACCTGAAAGGCCTCCGGCAGGGGCCATGACTTTGGTGGGCGGGGCCGGCTGCGTCCTCTTGAAAGAGAGGGTGCGATGATCCCCACGCATGCCCTTCGTGTCCTGCACCATGCTCTCTTCCCCTGGGAGACGCCTGCTGGGTCGCTTCCAGGTGTGTCTCCTGTCAGGGCTACCGCAGGACGAGGCGTGGGCAGAAGGCGCGTAGGAGAAGGGTGCGCGGGTGTGAGAGGCGGGAAAAGAGAGGAAGCCAATGAGCATGCGCTGCGCGGGCTTCTGAGCGCCCAAGCAGGAGAGAACATGCCCTTCCTAGAAGAGAAGTCGCCGAGATCAACATGTCTTTTCTTTCAGTGTTTTTAATTAAGTACTAAAAATAAGCATGTCTCATTAGTGTCTTTCTGGTCTGTTTCAGATAAGGTCTCACTACGTGGCTCAGCTGGTCTGGGACTCACTGCGGAGCCCAGGCTGGCCTGCCGCCCACTGAACTTCTCCCGCCTCGGCCTCCCGAGTGCTGTGATTACACAGCAGCCCGGGGCCAGAGGTTCAGAGTCCCTCTGCCTGGTGACTTCAGTCACCTTTGTTATCTAGAGAAAGCGTGGCCTGGGCCACCGTTGCGCTCTACCTAGCGCAGGTCACAGTGTTGAGGATGTGGTATATCCCCACCTTGAAGCTCTGTGGAAGGGCCCTTCCTGTCACTGTCCTTTAGGAGTCCAGGGCCCTGACTGGTTCATGCCCTAGGCCCCTTGAAACAGCCTCGCCAGTTGGGCATCGCTGATCAGCCAACTTTCCAGGTCAGCCTCACTGGGCCTGGGGGTGCCCAGACATAGGGTCGGACATTACCCTGGGTTGGTCTGCGAGGGCCTTTCTGGATAAAATCAGCTTTGGGTAGCTAAGGGGAGCAGAGCAGCTCCGCCACCCCTGTTGATGGACACCTTCCAGGCAGCTATCTCAACTGAGTTTGGGGTGGCCTCAGGGCAGAGAGGAGGTCTTCCTTGCTCCCACTGTTCTGCCCTGGGGCTGAGCCAAAAAAAAAAAAAAAAAAAAAAAAAAGTCCGCTCTTCCTGCAGCCTCTGCCTCTCCTGGTTCTCAGGACAGCACTGCATCCCGGTGGTCCAGTGGAATTTCTAGTTTTCATTTGCTGAGGAATCTCCGTGCCAATTTCCGCGAGGGTTGTGCCAGTTTACACCCCACCATATAGCTTAGATCTTCACTGCTCCCTAAGATCTACTGGTTAAAGATGGTCCCCAGGCTGGCATTATGAGGACTGCTGGTGACACTACAAGGCAGGGCCTGGTGTTGGGGGCTTGACTTTGCAGGGAATCGTAACATCCTCTCCCCCTTACTCTCTGTGCTTTCCCTGGCTGTGAGGTGCTGTTCCCCCAGCTTGATGTGTGGCTCCCCAACAGGCATGAAGCATGGGACAACCAGCGAGGGACTGGAGCCTCCGGAACCTTGAGCCATGTAAGCTTTTCCTTTTTAATTCTTTTTCAAAGAGAATAAAAAATAGTTAAAAAAATAGAAACAATACAGAATTTTACTAAACAAAATGATAGGAATTCAACAATGGTTGTTATATTGCATATTGTTGTCTTCATATTAGTTGTTCATATTATCGGACAGAAGCATGCAAAACTGGTCAAAAACGTTTTTTAAAAAAGAAAAAAAAAAAAAACCTAAATCATTAAGTGCTCCTTTTAATAGACCAGCAGAAATTAGCAGTATAAGTGTCCAAGCTACCCTGGGTAAATACATATGTTTTGCGAATGTACTACTAATGCGTTATGAAACTATCATATTGATATTTCTCATTAAAAGTAGTTTAAAAAATACATATGTATTTCTTTTCCCCTTCTTTCTTTTCTCCTTTCCCTTATTCCATTTATTCCTTCCCTTGAACAGTTTATTTTGCTTTTATAGTATCTATTTTTAATTAATTAACTGTTTGGTATAGGATCCCACTACTAGCTCAGACTCAGTGATCCTCCTGTCTCAGCCTCCACAGTGCTGGGATCACAGGTGTGCACCACCACTCTCAGTTTTGGTGGCCGGCATGAGGCATGGTTCCCTGGCTAGCATGGCATGTGGTATCAGGGATCAAACCCTAGCAGGTGCTTAGACTGATGAGTTATTCCCAGCCCTTCCAGTACCTATTATACCTTTCAGGTTTTTTAAAAAAAAATTAATTTGTTCTTTCAGCTTCTTACGCTAGGAAAATTTTTTTTCCTCTTTGTAAGTTGATTATCTCAGGTATTTTGTTATAGTACCAGAAAGTTAGTTAACACAAAACATGCACAGACTCAG
This sequence comes from Myocastor coypus, assembly GCA_004027025.1. NCBI lineage: Eukaryota > Metazoa > Chordata > Mammalia > Rodentia > Myocastoridae > Myocastor > Myocastor coypus. The sequence goes on from PVJA010005369.1 coordinate 77,947, forward strand.
TGTCTCTAGAGAACTCCAACACAGTTACAACTGAGGCTCAGGGAAGAAGCCAAAGACCTGGCATGCGGGAGGCAGGCAGCCTTTTTGTTCTGTTTATTTCCAGTACTCCAGAAACTGGAATCCACAGCCCGGCCATATCTGTTAGCTGAGGAAGGTGGGCCTGGTGGGGGTGCAGAGTTTTGTGTGGCCCTTGAGGGAACAGGGAATTTCATTGTGAAATGTTGCTGAGATGCTCTTATCAGCAAGGAGCCTCACGTGGTGGCACACACTGGCAGTCCCAGCGTTCTGGGAGGCTGAGGCAGGAAGACTGCAAGTTTGACTCCAGCCTGGGTAACCTAGCAACAGAAGGAGAGCTGCCTGGAAGTTAAAAATGAAAACAGGCAGAGGGTGTGGCTCCATTTAAGAGCCCTGAGTTCAATCTCCAGTGCTGAAAAATAAATGAATACATAAAATAATAAATAAGAGTCTTAGTTACTTTTCACTCATTGCTGGGACAAATACTAGACACTCAAAATGAAGGAAGGAAAGATTTATTTAGCTCACAGTTTGTGGAGGTTTCAGTCCATATTGGGCTGGTCCAAGACTGAGCAGAACAGGACAGAAAGCATCTAGTTCATGGCGGCGGAACAGCAACAAAATGGTGGCAGAGGTAGCCAACCGAACAGGGCAGCAGAGCAACAACTCCAGTCTGTCTCTCTGTCACTCTTTGTATTACATTCAGGCTCTCTGCCTTAGGATATCTGCCCTAGGCCACACCCATAGTCCCAGCCCTACTCAGACTGATAATTCCATCAGTACTAGAACACATAATCCCAGTGACTCATGAGTCAAGCCTCAATCTATAGAAGTCCCCGCCCCATGACTGCCAGAGGCTTTGGGCGGGGACAACTAGACATAAACCATAACAATAAGTAAATCATTTGCAAATGTCCTAAGGGACCAGTGTCCCAGGCAGGACCTGTGCTGGGGTTGTAGCTATGGTTCCCCAACAAGGACAACGTCCTCAGCAGGGCTGGTTGGTGCCAGCCAACAATGTCCCTGTTGTGCAGACACTGTAGCACGGACTAGGACACACAGGGACGGGACATCCTAGGCCATGTCCTCTCACTACCTCAGTCTCCTGGGACCCCATCGTGCTTGGGGTCTGGGCTGGCCAAGCCCCCTATACAGCTGTAAAATCTCTCAGTTCCTGTGCCTTTTCCATTTCCTAAGAAATGGATGGAAAGCAAAAAAAAATCCACCAATCCCAAAGCTGAGAACGATACTGACGCACTTAGCAGAAGCTGGATGTAAAGTGATGTATCAAATGCACGCACTTACAACGTGTTACTTGGGTCAAGTAAGAGAACATGTATGCCGGTCCCTCTCCCCTTGTAGCACGGCTCTTCCAAGGGAGGCTGCCCGTACCTCCACCCGTTCACTGTGATGACCATAATAAGCTCTTAGCTTCTGCTTTAGCTGTTCTTCTTGCTGAGACAAAATTCCCAAGACTCAAAGTTAGGGGAGGAAAAGTCTGTTTGGCTCACAGTCTGCAGAGGTTTCAGTGTACTGGCAGCTGGCTCCAAGGGAGGGGGGATGGCAGGGGGATGGTGGGGAATGGTAGGGGAGATGACAG
>PVJA010005370.1:0-40052 GCA_004027025.1 Myocastor coypus
CGGTCCATTATTCGTTTTGTAAATAACCTGTAGAAACATTTCTAGTGAATTTCTCCTGTTCTCTGATATTCATCTTCTCTCTGAACTGCTTGTCCCCAGGGAGTTTCCTTCTCTTCCCCTTGATCCGGCTGCTCAGGCAAAACCTTGATGGCTCTGCACTGGGAAGTGCAATGTGTGCAGAAGCCTGTGAGCTCCGTTCTGTCCGGCATCCCTCAGCTGCCCTCTCATGCGCCACAGATGTCCCCCGAAGTGGTCTTTCCGTGCATGGAGGGCAGGTGGCGTGAACAGTGAAAAGCCATCGTGCAACGACCCAGAGGCCAAGCCCCGCTGAAGGTGAGGTAATGCCGCCATGCCTGCATGCGGAGCAAGCTGGTTGGTTACAGATGACGGACCGGCCCTTTCCAAGTTTGGTTCTCGTATTGCAAATCGTCTACATTTGCAGAAATACCTAAGTGCTCTGTCTAGGTTTTCTACTTCACTGAATCCCTCAGAGGCCCTAGCATTACCTCTCCCTCACACCATTACCTCCTGTACAAATGAGCCACCCTGGAGGTTCAGACTCTTCATCGCCCAAGAAATATTCCATTTCCTCCACAAACCGCAAGACCCGTAGCCTTTAAAAACTTCTGAGAAGTTCCCTCTGGTAAGAGAAATAATGTGATCTATTGTATTAACTGAAATGAGCAGCTTAAATTCATAGAGTTCTTCTACCTTTTCTTGATAATCTAAAAATGTCAAAATGCAATTTGCTAACAGAGGACTTTGGCCACACAATAAATAATTGTGAATCAATAGAGCATTCAATTTTTTTAAAAAAATTAGAAGACTGGTTTTAGTACAAATTCAGTGAGAGTGTAATTCCATTTCATTTGCCTTGGTATAAACAAATATGTGATAAAGCACAATACTGAAAAAAAAATAACACATGTCATAGTATCTACCAATCTTAGCAGAAAATAAAAAATAAAATGTCACCCAAATGGCTCAGTAACACAACAGGCAGACTGGCGTTTGCTGTACCAGTCCTGCATGACCAAACTGTGTGGACTTTCTTTAGGTCTGATTCCTGCTACATATTTAAGATCAGAAGCTTACATTTGGAAGACATCAGATAGTTCTAACCAAATCATTTCGTTCATGCATTATCATTATCTCTTGCTTGTAGATGAATTTTTAAAATTATTTTGCAGATGATTTTTTAAAAATGAAAGTTTAAATGTCTTTTTTTTAAAAAAAGAGGAAGGGTCTTGGTAGATATACACAAGCAGAAGTAGCAGAAATAGTAAAATTTAGATGTGAATCATAATTCGATTAAATATCATAAGTCATTTTAAAAATATGCTCTTAGTGAAGGTTTTTTAAGATGGATGTAATGGGTCTTGCCCCATAGCTCAGTTGTTTTTTTGTTTGTTTGTTTGTTTGTTTTTTGTTTTGTTTTGTTTTTTTTTTGAGACAGGGTCTCACTGTGCAGTTCAGGCTGGCTTTGAGCTCACTTTTGTAGCCTAGGCTGGTCTCGAACTCACATCGATCCTCCTGCCTCAGCCTCCCAAGTGCTGGAATTACAGGCGTGCGCCACCACGCCCGGCTTAGCTCAGTTGTTTAAAGTACCTGACAACAACATACAATACATCAATTATTCTAACTATTCTACTAACGTGTTGTACGACAGGTTATCATTGCTATTTCTTTCTCGATAAAATCAATTAATCAATCAATCAATCAATCAATTGAATTAAATTTAAAAAATAAAGCACCCCCCTTGGGTAAACTTAGTCAGGTGCAGGGGACTGTGGTTTGATCCCAGCTCCACACGCTGCCCTAGACTAGCTCTTAAGGTAGCCCAAGTCAGCCAAAAAAATAAAAATAAATAAGAAGAGAAGAGAAGAGAAAAACTCAAGGTGAACATAAATGTGCATGAGAAACACATGATATACTAAAATGATATTACAAAATAGGTGCATATATGTGTGTTTGTTTAGTTTTATGGCCGGCTCAGCCTGCCCTGAGCGCAGGGCTGGCGCAGCATGTGGTGCCCGGGTCGAACAGTGGTCCCTGGTAGCCGCCTAAGCCTTCTTAAGCAGGTGCTTTAGACCACTGAGCCATCCTGCCGGGCCATATATATATATATACATCACCTCAGCCTGCCCTGGCAGTGGGGCTGGCATAGCATGTGGTGTTGGGGATTGAACTGCAGTCCCTGTGATTACCTAAGTTTTCCTAAGTAGGAATATTAAACCGCTGAGCAATCTCACCAGCCCAATCAAATGGATCTCTCTCTCTTTCTCTCTCTCTCTCTCTCTCTCTCTCTCTCTCTCTCTCTCTTTCTCTCTCCCTCTCTTAATTTTCACTACTACTCATAGTGATCTGTCTGCTCACAGCCTCCCAAGAGCTGAGATTACAGGTGTGCACCCCCATGCCCAGTCTCAATTGCCATCTCAGCGTGCCCTTAGGGAAGGGCCAGCATGGTAGGCCTGGAATTGAAACCCTGACTTCTGCACCTGCTTGCAGGCACTTTAATCCACTAAGCTATTTGGCTGGCCCTTTCCCACACTTTTAAACACACTTCTCATATTTTAACTATTTTCTAAACTTGTAAACCTGCATAATTTTATCACCCCTGAGACACTTTGTCAACATTAGTATGAGTTATATAATGGTGGAGGTGGTTCTGGTGGAAGAGAGAGTGGTAATTTAATACAAATGGATGACACATGTTATGCTAAAATATATTCAGTTCCATCTCAGTATCTAATGTTTATTCCTTTGCTCATTTATACAGTACAAAACTTGCAGTTTTTCCACCATTGTGTCTCAATCACTCCTGCTGTCTTCATTTACTTTATATTCTAAACATCAGAGACTTCTACACATCAGAATCTTCTAAGTGTCTGTCTACCTTCACATCCTACTCTTGCAATTTCATCCTTGTCTTACAACTCCATCTTCAACCCTGAACCAGACGTATTTCTCCAAACTTGAAGCTCCCATAGGCATCACCAATGTGAAGAGTTCAAGTGAGACCGACATATCACTACAAATCTTCTGTCAGAGTCTTCCTTATTTGAGCATTGGACGACAATTTTTTTATGGACAAACATTTAAAATAAATATATAATTTCCCAAAGAATATCGGTCATACTTAAAATATTCTTTTATTTATATTGAATCTAATAGCAGGTACCTTAGATAATAGCTTCAGACCTTGGCACAAAACATCTATTATCATTCAGCGCTAATTGAGTCAAATGTAGATGCAGGCTGGGGACCTGAAGGATCCAGCCCAGGACGCTGACAGCCACATACTGGTGAAGTCCATATCAGGGGCCTGAAAGGTCCCTCATAGGAGACTGAAGTCTCTGCTCTGGAAGGGCCCCAGGGCCAGTGCTGCGAGCTGACCGGTGTGTGTCAGTAGGCTGAGGGATCTGCATGGAAACTGGAGACAGTGTCCAAGTGGAAGGTCAGAACTGAAATGCCTCTAAGGAAAGAAAACAGCCAAAGATTTTCTGGAAGGAAAATGACTACAATTCCTCCAAAGGAAAGTAATCACAACGCAGGTCCTCCAATCCTTCTTTCTTGTTCTCCTTTTATACCACTCCAACAATCCTCCCTAGAATCAGTCTTCCTGGGATCAGCGAGATAGCTCAGCAGACTGAAGTGCCTATTTAAAGAAGCTTAGGCAAGCATACGTAGCACAACTCCATCCGGGCACCACATGCCACGCCAGCCCCCAGCCCTAGAGCCAGCTGAGTGGGCTAGGGTCTGAGCATAGTGGTGTAATTGCGCTGAAGAGGCTGAAAACAGGAGGATCAGTGTGAGTCCTAGCTACATGGTGAGACCTTGCAACAACTAAATGTGTGAGAGACAGAGAGGGAGACAGAGAGAGAGGCAGAGAGAGAGATAGACAGAGAGAGATAGACAGAGACAAAGACAGAGAGACAGAGAGAGAAACAGAGAGGGAAAGAGACAGAGAGATGGAGACAGAGAGACAGCGAGAGAGACAGAGACAGAGAGACAGAGACAGAGAGAGACAGAGAGAGTCAGAGACAGAGAGACAGAGAAAGACAGAGAGAGAGAGAAAGAGACAGAGAGAGAGAGAATTGTTTTGTAAAGAAATGGGTCTTCAGATAAGCAGGAACACTGTGATTCAGTCCACCTGGGTACTCCCCACTCAAGTGAACAATTACCCATCATACTCTATACCTCGTCAACTTGATAACCAGACACATTTCCATAAACCTTAGTGTCCATCAATAGATTCATAAAGAATCGACACGTCTTGATCTATTCAGATTTACATTATTGAAATAATTACATGTGCAATTTCCATGCCACTCATTCCCACACAAGAAATAAATACTGAAAGTGTTCTAAAAATTCATCCTACAAGCCACAATGCCTTGATTAAATAACCTGATTACAAACAGGTGTCTAACAACTAGAAGCGTATGTTCTTCAAAACAACTCTTTTCTGTCTCACACTCTCACACTTAAGTCCAAAATCTTCTAGCAGCTTCTAATACTAAACAATGGTTAAAGTACCAAATATCATGTAACAAAATCACACCAAGTAGAAAAAAGTAATAATTTGTGTACAAAGGGCAAATCCCAGCACAGTACATCCACACTAAAAAATATGGCTTCTCTAATTTTAAAATGCAGTTATACTGTATACCATAAAAAGCCTGTGTCGAGAAGCATATGTCCTTATCACAAGCCTGGGTTTAACACTACTTACGAAGGCCGTAGAGAAGTGTTAGGAGCCATAGACATCCAGGCAACGTCTTCATGTACTATGTTTTCTGGACCTGCTCTAGACCCATCACACACTTCCGTTTAATGATAGATTCTCGCTGGTGAAGTCCAACCTTATGACTCGGTAGGTCGGATAAGACCCAGTTCATGACAGGACACTCAGGTCACAGGGCAACCTGATGTCCTGTTGTCCTGTGGTCAAGTGTTCAGTTTCCACTGAGGCCCACCCAGTTACCCTGCCAAGAAGTGTTTTTCAAAAGGAGAGGGTAGACTGGTAGAGCTCCTTAATGCAAAACCCTACAGGCTTGCACTGTCATTTACCAGTGTGTGCCTGCCAGAGACTAAACAGAATTTCTCCTTGCTACCGACACTTTTAGCACCATGGGATCTACTGGACTGTGTACGACTCTAGTACCAGAGAGCCTGCACAGGACTGTAGGCCTGTGTCAGAGGCCTTTCCTATTCTGTGCCCCACACAAAACTCTCCAAATCCCTCTATGAATGGGTCAGTGCAAAACACCTATGTACAGAATATGTTGCTTCTAAAAATTCAGAAAGGCCCATGAGTCACTGTGCTTCTTTTCTCATTGTAGAGTGGAGGCCAGCTGTAACATTAGAAGAAATATCTCTAAACGTCACAGCCCAGGGCTTCCAGAAATTTCACTAAAGTCACAGGGCCTTGAACTTCAGTTGAATTTGTTTCCTACCCTCTGGCTCTCAGAGGTTTTATTAACAAACCCAGAGTGGTTGCTGCCTCCTGCCAACACAGACCAGTCTGCGTAGTTTCACCAGTGTAATGGACAAGCGTGGTATCTTTTGTAAGCAAAAAGACAATCAAGGTCCCTGCAAGGGCTGGAGAGGTAATGTGACCCTAAGGTAGGACAACGAAAGTTGGTTCTGGATTGACCAACTAAATGAAGTGTGTGTGTGTGTGTGTGTGTGTGTGTGTGTGTAATGGACCTTATGGGCAGGTACAGAGAAGAAGATACTTGCAAAATCAGTAAGTGCATACTAAGTACGAGGAGACACGCTCATCTGCTCAATCAAGAACGCTACATCTGGCACCGCAGCTGCAGTCCGAGTCACCATGCAATTCCATCTATGAAAATCTACTCAAAGTCCCCGTGATCCCTCTGTCTTTTTCACAGGCAAAGTAGGGGGATTAAATGAAGACGTTGGGGGCACACCTTTCCCTCCATGTCCTTCATGGCCTAAGTTGTGGCACGAATCTCTGCAAGGCCTCTGAGTATATGCTACTGGCTTTGGTTTACTATTTTGCTAGGGGAAGGAAACTCTAAGGGCCTGCACTGCGCCTTTCTAACTCTAACAGCTCTCACACTACAAGTTAGAGAACCAAGATGAAAATTCTACCAAGTCCTGAGTATGTCTCTGTATTGTGAAAGGGGGAGAAATTTCTACACGATGTATTGGAGGACCCACGGGATTCCCTGTGAGCCAGACCTTTGCTAAATCTCCACTGATCACCTGACCTCCACATGCTCTTAGTGGAGGGTCACAGGGACATGATGCTATGTTACTATAGAAAATGGCTCAGTTGCAAAACTGGAAAATATCTTTCATGCCATCAGAGCTCTCAGTAAGACATTCCTGACTTTCCTTATTATCTGAAAACATCTCTGTTCTCTTCGTCTTTTCCTAAAGAAAAAGAAAAGAGGCACCCTATATTGCTCCCTGAAACCAAGTTTTGAAATTATTCTCAACCTCATTTTCTACCAACTCTAGGAATAAAAACCTTAATTTGATTGAATCTTCTTTTTGTTGGTACATATATGTTTAGAAAACATAATAAATACTGCAACTGCAGGAATAGATAGCGGTATGTATGGCATTGTTATTCTTTTTATTGTCCTTTTCTCCGTCCCTCCATCCCTAGATGTCCTTTCCATCTTAACAATATCTACTTCCTTGATTCTTAGCATTTACCTTTTCTGTTGCTCTTGCAATTACTAGTGCATTAGATTTCTTCATGTAAGCCAAACCATGCCATATCATCTGTATATCACTGATATCACTTATTTTCTTTCGTCCCTTTATTTCTTCCACTAATTGATATTTTCAATTGATGATATACAAGACTTGATTTGGGGGTTAATTTTTGTAATATTTTTAAAAATCACATCACTATTTCATTTTATTTTTTCTGTATTTAGGGCAAGGTCTACAGTGTCTACAGGGTCCCACAATGTAGATCAGATTTGCAATCATTCTCATGTTTTCAGGCTCCCAAGCACTGTACTGCAGGCGTGCACACCCACGCCCAATCTCAATGGCTGTCTCAGTGTGCCCCGGGGGTAGGGCCGGTTTGGCATGCCAGGGATGGAACCCCAGCTGCTGTGCTCTGCCTAAGTAGGCAATTTAGTCTGCTGAGCTATCAGGCTAGCCCACTTCACTATTTTAAGATAAATTCTATACTGAAGCCAACTTATCATTTTTTACATTCATAGACCTATATTAGAAAGGAAAATAGCAAAAAAATATTTTAATACGATAATTTTTTTCAGTGTACTTCTATCTATCCTGAAACTTTGTACTTTTTTTGCTGCAATGTAAAGTAAACAAATTAAACTATTTTTCTCCAATCATTTTTTGTCCAAGGATTTTATGTGCTTAGTATTACAGGTACAGAATTTGAACTAATAGTCTGATTTCAGGAGTGAATGTTTCAGGCCTCCCTCATGTTTTTGCAATTCTTCCAAGCTTTGGTAATATTTTGTTTATTTAGCATTCTCTTTTGTTTCTTTAATTGCAATTCTTTGTTCTAAAATGAGAAATGCGCTGCTGTCTTATTCTTTAAATATCTTCCTAATATAAGCAAACTCTGCACCAGGGAGGGAGACCAAGGGTAAGTAGTTACTCAGATTCTAGTTTTTTAACTCAGAGAAGGAAACAGAAACCTGAAATGTGTAATTATATAAGCAACTCCCTCGCCCTATCTCGTTTTCTTTCTTGCTCTTCACCCTACCTATACCCTCTCTCCTTCTGCCTGAAAACCAGTGATGTGTAATGTCAAATAAAAGAGGAAACTTAGTTAATTTCTCTGCATATAAATTTATTTTTTTCAGAATATTCAATTGTAGCTAATGGGCTTATTAACTCTATGAAGACATTTTGTCCAGATTTGTATCATTTTCATTTCTCATGATGAGAAAAACAGATCAATTTGAGAGACAGAATTTGAAGCACAAATTATGGAGAGCATTTTACATACAGAATCCAACCCGGTGCAGTACAGGCTATGTTTCCTGGCTCCACGAAGATGGGAAGTCGTGTGCCTTAACTACATATCTATTATAAAATGTCCTCACAGAGGTATTGGAGGAGTAAACCCGCTTGACTTGCACTGCCAAGCATCAGAACGTTTGATTTGGCTTTCAAACTTAAATTTAGCATGAGCCTCCATTTTATTTTTAAAATTTGCCATTTGCTGTTCTGATTAGAGATTACTGTGAGCCGTAAAGGGATGGACTTCTGCGATTCTGACCAATTAGAAATAGTTGAAGTCAAGAGAGAATTGTGCAGTGTCATTTGTACTGGAGGGAAGCCCAGGGCTGAAGACACCGTCTGCTGTGTTAGTTTTGTCCAGCTCCTCCCCTGTGCTTACTGTAGATCTTGGTGAGTAACAAATGAAAAATGAACTCTGACCAGGACTCTGAATTTGCACAGTGGAGAAAGGACAGAACAGAGTGTGTCACATATTTAATGGACACTTGAGAGAGAGGGTTGAGGACAGGGAATCAAGAGTAGCTCCGGGGCTTTACAAGCTGATCTTTACAGAAGCCAGGACACATCTTGCTGCATTTTGAAATTTGATTTGCTTACCTTCTTCCAAGAAGTATTACACCATCATCAGAGTTGATTACATAAGGCAAGGGGATTATGCCAGGGTAAAGTTGATTATCTTATGATAAAACATTTCTAAATATAAGAATATCACTCCTCAAAAGGACAAAACCCCAAAAAGACCTTCAAAGTCTTTGGCTATTGTAGTTGGGGAATTTTTTTTTACCAATACAAGCTTATCATCTACGTTAGTGAAGAGCTAGTGACCTGGAACTAAAGCTACTCTTCAGCCAACTGACCACCTCCTAAACATTAGTTTAGGCTATTTGTATCCTGTCCCATCTATCTGTTTTTCTAGTAGGATTTCAGGAATGGGAAACGGGCGCATGTCCCTTGAGCCTATCCTTCAGGCTACTCACTGTACTGCAAATGTGCACATCAATTCCACAGGTCATGAATTTAAAAAGTAATCGTGAGAAAGCGTTTCTCACTGACTCTCGATATAGCAGTGATGGAAATTACCATCATCATATTTCAAAGGTGTTAAAAAGATGACAGAAAGAGGGTGTTTTTTGTTTCGGGTTCTAGAAAAGTGAAGTCTTTGCTGCACGTTGCACACATCCTGAGTGCTAGCACCTAAGTCGTTTTATCATAGTTTAAATCCAAAACACAGCTGTAGTGCTTGCTTTGGCAGCACCTGCACTGAAAAACTGGGAGAATACAGAGAAGATCAGCACGGATCCTGTGTAAGGATGACACGCAAATTCATAAGACATTCCATGTTTTTTTTTTTTAAATCTGTAGAATACACTAAACGTAATGAGAATGAGTCTTAGCCTGGCAAGAATTTAACACATATGAATTTCATCTAATAGAAGATATCCCGTCCCATATGAGTCGTATTTTTAATTTTGTCAAGATCTGAGAAATAGGCCAATGAGATAGCTCAGCAGTCTAAAGCGCCTGCTTAGGCAAGCTTATGCGAGTGCAAGGACCACGGTTTGACCCCAGCACCACAAATCTCAGCAGCCCTACTCTGAGGGTTGGCTGAGCTGGCAAAAGAAAAAAAAAAAAAAGACCTGATAAATTTACACCTAATTTATTTCAATAATTTCTGACATAGCGAATGTTGACTTATTTTTATTATCTACTAGCAGTTTCAAGAGTAAATTAAAAGGGTTCAGAAATTTTAGAGGGAAATTGTAACTCATAAGAGTGCATAAGCCTTACAAAAAATAGTAATTAGTTAAATATCAGTGATTGAAAATCCCCATACACTAGCACTGTATTTAGCAGTTTATATTTATGAAAATTTGTTAAAAGTATTAAAATGGTATTGGGGAGATACCTCAGTAGAATAAGCACTTGCCAGGCAAGTACAAAGGCCTGAGTTCAATCGCAAGTTCTGCAAAAGACAAAGTATATTAAAATCAGCACACATAAGATCTGACTAAGTGTTGCTTTTAATGATAAGAACCTTAGACTTCTACAAGGAGCTATAAGTACGTGTGTCTCAGAAAAACGTAAAACAATAAAGAGCTTTGTCTCTATATAATATTTAGGCAAATTCTTAGGCACCAGATTTGCACAATTTTGACACCATACGTGCACATGTGTATGCACATGCGTGTATACATGCATGTACACATGCACACATAGACACACACACACACACACACACTCTGAAGTAAATACAAGATCATCCAATGTCTGAGATCTTTAAACTGGGCTTCACTATACCCACCCTTCTTGCTCACCAGATATAACCTCAAAACCATGAATCATTTTGTAGAAATAAAGCTTTACTTTCCTCGTAAAAAGTGACTTAACTTTCAACATGTGGTCCAGATTAGGGATTTAAGGAGATAAAAGAAAGCACAGAAAAAAAAAATTGAAAAGTGACACTAGTGATATAGTTAGAAACATCCAATCTCATATATTCAATTGTAGCAAATGAATTTAAATGAGTAATATTATCAAATTAATGAATTATCAAAGAAAGATTAAATTTCATTTAGTCTACTTGACATCAGGTAGCAGGTACATAAACTAGTTTATGTTAGAAATATGTTATACAAGGCGTAAATGAAAAATCATCCTTTCACACTCTTCCCAACTCTGGTTAAGTGTTAATGAGGCAGGAAGTTCAATAGACCTGGAAATAATTAATTATTATACTATCACATTGACTACCTCAATTAACATTAAGTCATAATGATAACATATATGAAGATGTTAAAATTTCTATAATGAGGTAACTTCAATATTTCTGCATCCAAATGAAAAGTACTTTTAAAAGACGAATAAAACATATTTATGCAGCAGCATAGAGAAAAAGCCATTGTGGAAATTCATTTTACAATTATCTCATGGTTCAAACTGAAGTAGAATGTATTATTGGTTTTATATAGTTGCTAGGAAAGCAACTGTATGTTTCATAATTATCTTCAAGTCTGCGCTGGTACATATTCTTTGCTGCTATTACTGATGAATTTGCCTTCTAATTTGAAATGAGGAACATGGTCAAATATGTCAGCTAGCTTTAAATATTTTCGTAGCAGCGATGCAGATGAGCCTACAATGTTTAGGCAGTAATTATCACTTCCACTTCTGCTCCACTATCTACCTTCATCATTGCAAATTACGGACACTGTGAATGAATTTGTTGGGTCTCATTAATTCATCTTTGCAGACACAGGAAAGGAACTATCATCTGTAGGCCCCAAGCAGACCCCTCAGGTATGCGATCACTGCACTAATGAAAGATATTGAGGCTGGTTGTTTTTGGCAGCCCATGAGTCAGGGAGACACAGCTAGATGCTAAGCTGTATGAGGAATGGGCCTCACCACATGCTGGATTTGCCAGCATAGTCTCTGTAACTATTAAAAATTTTGTTCATGTTTTACCTGTTTCGTGGTCTATTTGTTGTAGTAGCTGAAACAAAGGAAAAAAATCTCCCCTGTGGGTTAATAATTTGTGTCCTACATTATGAGGTTTTTCACTCAGTCTTTTTTTGTTGTTGTTGCTGTTGTGAATGTTTTTCCAGCTCTGGAAAAGTGGATTTTTGGAAACAAATGTATACACATTATAACTGTGTTTTCCCCAACTTCGTACATTAAGTATACATCATTAATAATGAAAAAGTGAGATGATCTAAGTTTATCAGAAATTCAGGGCCTCCCAAATATCTTCATTCTTCAGTATGGAGTGAGTATAATATTTGACTCTTACTAGTTTGAAAACTTCTGAATGGAGGAGTGTTTCTCTCCTTAGCTCACTAGATACAGTACTGTAGATCTTGACCCAAAAATAGTTTCCTCATGATGAGACAGATCGGAAATTTTTGGTCAAATTAAAGGGGGAAAACATTCATAAATGTTTCTAGAAGGACTGACTTTTCTGATTGTTTTTGTCCATCACGTCTCCAATTGTATTTTCTTCTTTTAGTCCATTGAGTTGTTACATTTGGATAATTCATGCCAAATGATGCAAGGATTGTCTAAAGAAACAGCATCCTGCCCATGCTTGTTTATGCAAGTTTCAAACTTTTCTGAAACTTTGATTGTTTTCAGTAATCTTACTAGGATCAAAATTGAAGCTCTGTCAAAACGAATGTAGATTAGCAATGCCGAATTAGAAAGCTTCCACTGTATCTCTCTTATTCCACTTAGACATGCAATGGTTGTTTTATATAAACTATGACCTCCTTTCATTATTGCTTTGTGTTTGACTTAAATATATATATATATATATATATATATATATATATAATATTTAATTTTATTAATTTTAATGAGAAAGGAATGAAGGTGAAGATGAGACAGTTCCTAAGCAGGTGAGGATAGTTACAATAATTAATATATTGCAAATTGTTGTCTTCCTAGTAGTTCAGAGGACAGGATGCAGACATTATATCTTTTCTAAACATCTTTTCTCTATTGAAATCCTCAAAATTTTTTCACTAGTTTTCTTTGCATAGAAGCTTATGTCTTCTGCAATGCCTGAGTGGCAAGTATCCTAGTATCTCTTCAATGTTATTATATAAAACTACGTTCATTGCCGGGGCCATTATCCAGCAGTTGTGTTTATTTTCACTTTCTACTCAATACTCACACACTATTCTTGCTAACAGGAGGATATGGGAGCCCTTATTGGAAGGGCAGTGTCTCAGATATACATAGACATGACCCTTACTTTCAAGGGATTTCCACCTCCGCTCCTATCAAAGAAATTATATTCAGGTTGAGGCCTTCTTTATTGTTAAACGCTGCTTCTACCTTTTTTATAAGTCAAGTTATGCTACCACTATCTTATATTACCCTGTGTAAAATGAAATATTACATTGAACTTTCAACTTTAATGAGCCCAAATAGTTTCTATATACTTCTAAGTATTTTTCTGTGAATAAATTCTGCTTCATATTTTTTGGCGCAATTTATAATCACACAATCCTTACACTCATAAAAATTTATAGCTCAACAGATTAAAGTGCTTGCTTATGCAGACGCTGGAACCATGGTTCAATCCCTGGTGTGTCATGCTGGCCCCGCCCATGGGGCAAGCTGAGAGGGCGACTGAGACTGGGTGTGGTGGCACATGCCTATAATCCCAACACTTGGGAGGCTGAAAATTGGATGATCACTATGAGTGCCATCTGTGTAGTGAGGCTCTGTAAACGCTATACTAAATACATTTCTAAAAAGCTTCATTCATTCTATTTTAAAAGTAGCAATAGCATATGTGTCTAATTTCACTCTCAGACACTACCAACATCCTTGATGTTCAATCACAAATTGTACAGACCACTCCTCCAAATCTGTTGTAGTCTATATTATTTGGGCATGTAAGCAGGCTCAGGGGCCAGGATTCAATTCCAGGAGCTGCCATGCCAGTCTTGTTCCTACGGTGCACTGAGATGGCAATTGAGACTGGCCTTGGTGGCACGCACATATAATTCCAGCTCTTGGAAGGCTTTAAAGAGGCAGATCACTATGAACCCAAACTAGTAATGAGACCCTGAGCACTCCGTTGACCCTTCCCTAAGATACAGAATAAAAAATTAATAAATAAGTAAAACTTTAAAAGATATTATTTGGACAGATCAGTAAATTCCATAAAATCAAGAAACATGCTTAAAAGAAACAATTTCTTACCATCTTTCAGCTCTTGAACATTTTTGATGTTCTAACAATCTCAAATAATTTATTTTCAATAAAAGACACTTTTAATCTGAATAATTTTGCAATGGAAATACATTAAACTTAGTATTTTAGGACTTCACAATTGTAGCATATGTTTTAGTAATAGGTAATGAAAATTAGTAATAGGACTTCATCTGTACAGAGCACTCTCCTGTGTTAGATATTAAAGAAACATTTTCATCCTCCAAGTAATCAAATTTCTTGATATTTTCCTCTGATCTCCTAGTCGAGGAAATTAAGGGTTACAATACGTGAATAACCTCACTATGAGTGAAACACAGACTCAACATACAAAGCCCAGAAACCAGACCTGCCTATTCTAAATTGCTTTATGCACAATGATTTGTTTTCTTCTTAATTCCATGTGATTACAAAGCTAAAAAACAATCCATCTCATGGACTTTCTATTCAAAACTTTAGGGTCAGCCCCTGTGTTCCCCGCCCCAAGGTAACACATTGTCAGCATTAAAGCCTCATATGAATAAAATTCTGTGTTTAAAACTAACATTTCAGGAATGCTCAAATTTCTGAGGATTAATTTAAATGCTCAAAAAACAAAAACATTTACCATTAAATGGTTATGAGATAGCTATCTTTCTTTCATACAAAAGTGGCATCTTCATAGTGTACAAGGAGAAAGTATATGTATGTGCTTAATTTATTTCCTTTCATGTTTGTTTTTTTGACAGTTCTCTCTCTATTGGACAATGCTGATTTGATTTGAAACAGTATCACTTTATTTATTTTTTAATTTTTTATTTTTGTGGGACTGGCTTTTGAACTCACGAACTTACACTTGCCAGACAGTCACTTATGCCACAGAGCTATCTTCCTAGCTACAACAGCATCACTTTAGAAAGCAGTGATAAGCAAGTGAAAGTTAATTCTAAAATTATTTATTCTCCCTTTAAGTTCATATTAGTGATGGAAAATATACATGCTTTCATAGAAATGCACAGGAATTTTTACTTTATTCACTGTGCTCAGCAATTCTTGTTCAAATTGTATATCCCATGTTTTCTGTACTGTAGTTATGACATTTTTCTTCAAGCATTAATTCCCCTAATCCGCTATGTAATCAATAATGGGAGTTTTTATGAAAACAGCTTACTGTAGAAGTTATATGTTACAGTTTCCAAATCCAAACTCTCAACATATCAAAAAGAAAAGTATAAGTTACACATCTGAAGAAGTCATGATTCCTAAATATATGATTCACCTATATTCATTTAAGCTTAATTTTAGAAGCTATATGTTCAAAAACTGAGGGAAGAAATAAAGTTTAAGGTCATTTTCTATATCCTAAATATTATAATTTTTTTGGAATCTCCATTACAGTTATTTAGTGAGTAAAATAACCTGGCTAATTATCGTAAAGATATTTTCGTACCTGCATTGTAACACACGTTTTCTCACTATGACTTTCCCATTAGAAGCAAAATCACAGATTGTTTGTAAATAAATATCTGCAAGTACTTTACTTCACATTGCACTAGACATCATGAAATTCATATGATCTTTAAAATATAATAGGGATTTGAAAATCATTTTAAGTTTGTTTATCTTTCAGGCCAGCCAAAAAGCCTAGCAGACTGAAGTGCCTACAAGTAAGCCAAGAGTTTGATCCCAGGCCTGCAGTGCTGGCCCCACCCCCAGGGCGCACTGAGAGAGCAATTGAGACTAGGAATGCTGGTGCTCTCCTGTAAATCCCAGCTCTTGGGAGGCTGTAAACAAGCAGATCCCTGTGAGTCCGATCTAGTAGTTAGACCCTGACCACCCTGTATACCCTTCCCTCAAAAAGGAAAATAAACAAATAAAAAAAGTTTACACATTCTTCACTATCAATTCTTCTGTTAATATTTGATTAGTGTGGAAGGCATGTTACTTTTCCTACAACAGGCAGTGGCAAGCTGAGCCTCTAAGTAAACTTCCTACATATCTGATGGTTTACCTCAAGACACAACTTTATTCTGTGTTTTTTTTTTCCCACAAGATAATGCAGCCCAGATGGATTTAGAAAATAAGAATCTATTGTCTTCTGAGAGGGTCGAATGAGACTGCTGAATATATCTCTGCTATTGGGCATAGTTAAACACAATTTTCTATGAATATTCTCTCATATCTAGGCATAACTGAGATCATTTTGTGGAAGACAGTTCTATTCCATGGACCTCCTCAGAGGTCTCTCTGCTTTACTCAGTAGTGCTTATCCTTTCAGAGTGTTATTAATACCGAAATACCTTACTCTTGTTGCTATTGAAGTGCCAAAACCTTAGATTTTTCGGAGAGTAGCCATGCCAGACATTATTTACAAATATCTTGGATGATGACATACATGAGAGTATTTTTCTATTTTTTCCATTGTGGTCATGGATTTTAATGTATGAAAACGCTCAAAAGTGATCTGCTCCGTATTTACTTGAATAGAAGCTAGTGGAAAGGTTGTACAGTTTCACTCTGAGACCTTTAGTCAGTGATAGCTTATGATTTTTCTGTGTTAAATGGTAAGTATGTTGGTTACAAAGAAAACGTTGCTATCAACATGATGTCAGTCCCAGTAACGGTAGACACCAAAGAATTATAGAGGGTAGCATTTAATGGGGACTACATTGCAGATAAAGCAGTCATTCATTGGCCATTAAGGGATCATATTAACATAAATTCAAGCTCTGAATACTTTCTATTGAAACACAAATTGGAAGTGAGGGAGGGAAAGCAAAAACTGACGGTCCTTCCTTATATCATATCACTCTGCTTGTTGAAAAACGCAACTAGCCAGCCTTTCAGCATCATGTTTTCATTTTCATGTGTGTGCACCTGTGGCCCACTCATATTATCTTGGGTCCAACTAAACAGGCATGTTTTCAGAACATCTGAAACTGTCTGTAAAATTCTGCGGACTTTAAATTTGAGATAGCACCTGGTAATGCACTCAGTCTCTGAAATACAAAATTACGCATTTAATAAACATCAGCGGATTATGTTGAGCCCTGCAACTGACTTCTTACTTCACTTCAGCGTGTAATTTGACCAAGCCAAGGAGCCTGTCATTTTAACCCTTGTTGGAGACTGTCATAGTCACAGCTAGCATAAAAGACAGAGAGAGAGAGAGAGAGAGAGAGAGAGAGAGAGAGAGAGAGAGAGAGAATGAGAAAGAAGAAAGAAGTTTCCATACCTTAATTTCTAATGATAGCTAGATAGGAGGAATGTAGCCCTAGATTTGAAAGAACCTCTCATCCTGCAACTATTTAAGTTTTCTCTCTGTAATTACAACTCCAAATGTTCATATCTAGTTAACACAAAGTAGAAGCAAGACTAGTTGCATTGCAAATAATGTTCTATAACTTTCAAATGCGCAAATGATGCATCAAGATACGTTGTGATCAGTTCGAGCTTCTAGGGTTACACTGGACAGATGGAAAATCCTATCCATAAAGCACAGAAAATTGGAAAGGGATTACATGTGCGTCATTCAAAAGTTTTCTATCGTGTTTTGTTCTCTTTATCTTTACTCAGTTAAAGGGAGTGGTTCATTTTCTTTTTTGAAAAGTGGCATCCTGCGTTATAGTATGTACTGCCACAACACAGTTAAATATATATTTCTTGTAAATCTTGTTTGCTCAGGATCCCTCAGCACCACTTCAGTGGAGTTAAAGTGTTTAAGCAATCAGCAACGCAAAAAGTTGTGTCTTCTGACAATATTTTTTCCCAGTGAATGGTTTCTTTTAGCTTTTACAGTTGGCGGATAGCAATTCCGTACCAAATAGTTTTGGCAAGTATTCATTGACTTTTGACAGCCAGTAGCAATTGAAATTGAACGGGATAGTTTATAATCCCTCAGAATGGCTTCATTGTATTATTATATTGGAGGAGAGGTTTATAGCAGGAGGATACTATTTTACCCATTGGTCATCTATAGGTTTCTTCTATTCCTAGATTTT
Source organism: Myocastor coypus (assembly GCA_004027025.1). Lineage (NCBI taxonomy): Eukaryota > Metazoa > Chordata > Mammalia > Rodentia > Myocastoridae > Myocastor > Myocastor coypus. The sequence goes on from PVJA010005370.1 coordinate 17,697, forward strand.
ACCCAATTTACTGTTCATTCCTGGACAATGCATTCCTTTAAATCAATAAGAAACAACACTCAAGTAAAAAATGCTGAATCAGGCCCATCCACAGCATATTAATTATACAGCGACTACACAGTACTCTTCACAGTAGACCTAAAACCTAACCACAACTATAAAAACAGAGAGTCAATTTGGAGGGTAGGCAAGTCTCCATAGCATCTTATTTATCTAAACATTGAAAGCTTATGCATTGCATAACGTGGAAAGACACAATTCCTCCTATTTAACCCTCCCTACACATTATGAGACATTTAAATGACCAATAAATCTTAACTGGGCTACAGAAACCTGTGAGAAAACCTGATCTGCTGAAAGATAAGAATTGAAGTACTTTATGTGGACTAAATCCCTGGAAACCACACATAGGGTAGAGTGTGGAGTGCTGTGAGCTCTGGAGAAGAGTCTGAGATTCATTATTGAAATTATCTAGACGTGAAAAGAAAACCTGTGGTCTCCCTGAAACTCTACAATTTTTTATATGTAGTGTCTATTTTAAAGTAGCTATCCATATTCCTGCTTACTTATTACAGTTTTGCGATCATGTGTGTGTGTGTGTGTGTGTGTGTGTGTGGTGTTTGCTGGAATGTAGTTTTCCTAGCAGCAGTGTGTTTTTTTGTGTACGTGTGCATATGTATGCGTGCGCATATATATGAGAATGAATTAATTACATATTTAAAACATCTGCATTAGCTGTTTCTGCAGTCCTCCCTGGTGGCTCCAGTCAGTCGGGATGTTTTGCTGTCACTTGGTGTTAGGACCACTCGGAAGACCTGCCTGTCGGAAGCCTGATTGTGGTTCCCGGGGGGTCGGAGCTCCGGGAGCCTGTACCATCTCCATCTGAAGGGGAGCAGAAAAGGAAAAGAGAAAGCTTCCGAGAGGAGGTTCTCCTTCCCGCGTCTGAGTCTGGGGTAGCCAGATTTGGATAGCAAGGTTCAAAGATTACACTGCGAATCCCCAACTTCAGCACCGCGGACAGCACCACCTCCCGCCTAGGGAGAGACGCGCGCTCCGAGCTTGGCCCCCGCCCTAGCTGATGGACTCCGGCCCTTCGGTCTCCTCTCCTCTGGCTTCCGAACGAGGAGAGTGCAGGGCAGAAAGGTTCTTACAGCTAGTAGGGTACGGTAAGGAGGAGGAAGTGGAGGAGGAGGAGGAGGAGGAGGAGGAGGAGAGGGACTAGGTAGAGAAGGAGGAGGAGGGATAGGCGGAGGAGAAGGAGGAGCCGGGGAGGGGACACAGAAGGGAAGAGAAGGGAGGGCTCCCCTCCGCCTCACTGCCAGCGTTTGCGGGCTCCTTGGCGGCCGCGGCGGCGTCCTCAGCTCCACCGGCGACGACGAGATGCTTCCCCGCGCGGCGCGGCGCTGAGACCGAGCGTGCGCCCGCCCCGCACAGACACAGGCGCTCCGTGCGAGCGGGCGGGCGGGCATCGCACCCCTCTGAGTCACGCTGCCCGGTGGCGACGGGGTCGCTCGCCCGCAGCGGCCCCGGCAGCAGCACCGAGGTCTCTGTCTATTTCCTTTGCATTCTGCAGCCTCCGCTCTTCTGATTTCCCCCTGCGCCCTTTGGTGATTTTCCTTTTTTTTTTTTTTTTCTTTTTTCTACGAGGAGAGGGCGGGGTAAGTGTCAGTCTCCTCCTCCTCCTCCCCCCACCCCCCTTCTTGGTTTGAATTTCTTCCCTCCTGCATTTCACTGGCTCACCGAGCAGGAGCCCGGACCTGCACCGGGCAGAGAGCGAAGCCGCGACCCTCTGCTGCTGCTTCAAGCCGGCCAGAGCTCGAGGCTGGAGGGGAGTGAGGCTCAGAGAAGCACAGCAAAGCGGAGCGACGTGGCTTTTGCTGGCTTCTGAGGACAGCTCGCGGCCCCTTGAAAAACCCCAGGGAGAGACTCGCAGCCTCTCCGCAGCGAGCTTGTGGAGTACCGCGGGCCGGCAGGCGAAGGATGCTGGACGCTCCGCGAACCGGCTGCAGGGCAGCGCTCTCACTCTGGATCCTCAGCGGCTTCCTCTGCAGAGCCTGGACGGCGCCCCCCACTTCCCGTAAGTAACCCTCTCCGCCAGCCCGCGCTGCACCGGAGCGGGGTCGGTGCCGCAGTGATGTTGCCCAGCAGGGTAGCAACTCCGAGGTGCAAACCCAGTTCCCACCCCCTGATTTGTGCGCTGCCCGCGGGCGTCACGCACTTGGTGCCACTGCGGTAGAGCAACTCCAGACCCAGTGCGCTGATGGTTTGGAGAGAACAGGGCTTTGACGTTGCTGGTGCTTCTGGAAAGTTGTTCTAGTCTTGGAGATTGTTTGGCAAGCGCTGGCTTCCAGTGATGAGTGTCGATGGCATCTTACTGAGAGTTTTTGTGCAGAGGGAGCTGATGGCGTTTTACTTAGAGAGATCGGTGAAGGGAACATGGAGACTATGAGAGAAAGAAGTTTCCTAATTTTATTTATGGTTTTCACTTAACATGCGTTCGGATTTGAGGGTGAGAGAGGGATATTGTTTCTGAACAGCGTGGGCGTCTATAGGTTGTTCGAGTCTCCTCTATATTCTAAAAAAGTTAATAACTGTTTAGTACATGCTCATGAAAAAGAAAGACAACATTGTTCCTGACACTGCTTAAATTGTTTGGTAGTTTGAATTCATGGATGTCAGTAATCTAGGTAATTCAGGGCTTGGGGTGGTGGCTGGAGGATAACGTTTGTGGAAAAGTGAAAAAATTACTTGAAAGAGCTTTCGGGAAAATGTGTATTTTTGGCTTTCAACATGTAATTTTGGTTTTTTGCAAAAAAAAAAAAGGCTAGTTAATGTTTTCTGTGAGATATATATATATATATATATATATATATATATATATATATATATATATATATATATATGAAACGCATGGTTTTCCTTTGGCTCTGAAAGAGTTAAGGAATAGAGACATTCCTCTAGAACTTAGGATAGTAATCCTAAGCACATTTGTCTCTGAAAATAAGCAAGTCTGCGATGAATCACTCAGAGACTTCAGAGTTTGAAACAGAAATGTTTTCATTTAGGGAAGATAAGTTGAATATCTTCAAAACTCACCATACATGAAGTAGCCCTATTTCTAAGAGTTGTGGATATATCACTATAGCTTTGGCTATATTTTACTCTTAATAATCTGATTCCAGCCTATCAATATTAAAAGAACAGCATTTAGAAGGACATTGAAAACTTTGATAAGATCTTATCCATAATAATGGATCACTATTAATATTTTGACATATTTCTCAAATACTTGCTGGATTAGCTTCTCTCTAGTAGGTTTTATTTCTTGTAACACTTAAAGACAGATATAATCTGGTGCGGTGAGCTAGGGGAAAACTTCATTTCCAGAATTTAAATAAAAAAGCACAAAGTCATGATGGTTAAGACTTGAATTAATTGTAATAACTGAAAGAAAAACTATGAAAATATTATGCATGATATGAACATTTACACAAACACATAACTATGCATTCAGGGAACTACTCTGACAAACTTTCAGATCCATTTTGGAGGCTAGTTATAGAAAACTCACTGCCAATTTTCCTAGAAAATAAATTCATTGTAAGTTGAACTTTAAGTGACTGATAAAAGGCCCTGGTTTCTAGGATTTCTCCCTCTGATCTCTGTTTCATCTCTCTTAGACTTTGGTTATAGGGAGTCAGTCCCAACATCCACTAGGCATCACAAATAGCACTTACTGTGCTAATGTGTTTTAAATATGGAAAATTTGTTATTTTGGAAATACATGCTTATTTTTTACTACTTGGAACTTGGTGGAAGAGAGTAAGCAAAAATCAATTACTTTTAAGGTAGTTGTATTTGGTTATTAAGACTCACGGAGCTTTTATTCACTGTCATTTAAAAATATGAAGTGTCTTAACAAGAGATGCCTTTTAATTTCACTTGAATTTAAACTCTATGAACAATGAACAGAGTTGCCCTATATCATGGAAATGCATAAAGGGAGAAGAATGATACAGGACTTTTCTGGTTAGAATGAATTTCATGTACTGCATTAGATTGAATTTCAAGTACATTTGCATTTAAGCAAAACATTATTTAACACTATAGATTGCTGTAAAGAACAGTAGAATGGTTATGTTCTTAAAACTAAATCCATTCAAAAAATATTAACTATCTAAGATAATGAACAACTCAACCAGGAGAGGTCATCAGAAGACAAAAAGTGGCCTAAAAATGTAAACGTAACATTTTTAGTTGGTTCATATTTCCAAAATGTGATGACTGTGCTAAAACTTTCCATGCCCACACCGCTTTTTATTATAATGAAAAGTTCTAGACGATACTGTTAATACTTTTTCCACTTCACAGCAAATGTATTTGAAAGGCACAGCTGCTGGTGGCTTGCTCTTTTTTTCTGTTCTTTCAACCGGTATAGGTGATAATCATTCTGTGTTTTGTACAAGTCGACTAGAATAAAAGGAGACGTGCTTATCTCTTGCCTGAAAGCTCCGTGGGATCTCATTTATTTATGCTAAGGAAGAGAAAATGTTGCTAACCTGCTAGAGTCATTTACTTTCCCCTCCTGCAAATTCTGTGCATGGGGCACACATGGGAGGTTTAAAGGGAGCAGTGGGCTCGTAAGAAGTCTTAGAAGTTGTAGATCGTGTTAGCTAGATCCTGACGGTATCGTGCCAAATGATAAGGAGGTCATGCTACCACTTACTGAGTTCAGTTCTTCATCTTATTGAGCATGCACTTGAAGAATCATGCTCTCCAAAGGACAAATTTACATTAATTCTTATAACTGTGAATCTATAAACGTACACACTGTCATATTGGGGGCATGCTTTTTGTACTAATTCAAATAAAGATGTGCTTCCATGTTTAATTTCTAATAAAAATATGATTATATATGCACCCACGTATACATATTAGCATATGTAGATATATTTTATGCAGAATAAAAATTAAACATTTATTACATATAAAATATATTTTTCCTAAGTTCTTTCAACTTGTTCACAGGTTTATAGCTAGGGCAATTCTTGTGTAGTTCCTTGAATTATTTGTGCAACAATACCGAACAAGAGTCTATTGGTCTGCTTTCTCTCTGTTCAATTGATATACTTCCTGCAAAATGTTATGTTTATATATGCAGGCCCATGAAAGCAAATACCATCGCTTTTTCTTAAAAAAATGAATACAGTAATGAGTTTGCTATAATACACAAAAAAGTGTAAGTATCAAAACGTGGCTGGTAACTGGGGGAGAATGGGCATCGTGTCACTTAGGTAATGCTAATTAGCAACATGAAAATGATTACTATCTAGGCATACACATAATCTAGACTTCATAATAGGTACTTACGTTCAGGAAGTAAGAAATGCCTGAAGTTTTCCTCTTTAATTCTCACTGTTTGGCGAAGCTGGCTTAAAAGTCCACAAACGCAATACAGGCTTCTCTTAGTCCTTACTCATTAACATATGTCATATCATGTCTAGCTAACAGCATAAAAGTTGATAATATTTCATCTTTAAAAATCACATTTCAATGTGGTTTTTTTTTCTATATTTAAATGGGCAAGATATTTCAAGTTCTATCGTTTTATATGGTTTTATTTGAACTGTCTTAATGAGTGAATTTATCTAGAGAAAAAGTAAATATTAAAAATACCAAGTCATTCATATGCTACATTTTTTATAAGTGCAAAGTAAAAGAAATGTGGCATGTTGCACAAGCCTATCTTTTCCGAGATACGTTGTATTTGTTGTAAGTAGTATGAAGAGCAAAAGCTCTAGACTGAGAAATTCTTATTTCAAGTGCAGATTGTTCTTAAAAATACAAACCGGATGAAAGAGCAACTTTTGCATTTTGCCAGCTGAGTGACTGATAGCAACGGGGTGCAAAAGACAAACTATTAGTTTTTATTGTCAATCTGCTCCTATTGTCTTGATTTGAGAAATAGCTTATTTCCATATTTTGGTACATTTAAAGTTAGATGATGCGCACATAGAACATTAAACTCCAAAGCTATAGTATCAAGTGAAATATTTTGTTTTATTTCTAAGTTCATTACCTGAACTTTAAATACTGTGTTTTGCAACACATACACTTTTTAAAGTAATTAGCTTTCAGAAAATTAAGGTATATGTCTATAGTTTTCTAATACTGTTCTGCAGGAAGAAATTTTTTCTTTTTTTATTTCAATATAGCAAAATAATGGTGGGATGGCCTTAAGATGGCCTTTGGCTTTTTATTGTTTTCATTTATTTATTTGGTACAAGGGTCTCACTACACAGTTCAGACTTGGAGTGATCTTCCTTTTGCCAGCCTCTCCAGAGCTGGGAGTGTGAGTGTGTACCACCACACCTGGGCTCTGTCACTGGCTCAGCGCACCCTGGTGGAGGGCCTGTCCTGGCATGCGGGAGAAGGGATCAAACCCTGCTCACTGCACTTCCCCAAGCAGGCATGTCATCCACTGAGACCATGTTGAAGAAAGATGTAATAAGATTGTTTCTAATAGATTGATCAGGAACTGGATTTTCTCATTTCCTCGCATCTGGCTCACTGCTGGATTTTAGGTTCGACCAAGTATAGATATAGTGTTGTGGAGTTGCTACCTGTTTTTCTGCACTGATTCTTCCTTTTATGTTAAGGAAACTGCACTGTGACACTCTTTGCCTTTGTGGCCATAGCTTATTCACTTCCTCCCATGACAAAGAGAGAAGGGTCCACTGGTTATCTCTGGGAAACACACTTGGGTACACAGAGATCAGCCTCTTTTTGCCCACTCCAGGCTTCCTGGAGAAAGTCTGGGCTCAGCTGCCAGATGTATAGACGAGGCTCTGCCTCTGCAAGACAAATGATAGTGAGAAAAATCTCATGTGCTATGGTATCCTGTGGCTAGAAGTCTGCTTCCTTTTAGAGTGAAAGACAGCCAATTCCACGTTCAAGCTCCATCCCTTGGAGTTAGTAGTAACTACAGAAAGGGTACTCTCTATTCACTCTCTGTCTGTAATTCCTTTCTGATTTAGAACTCAGGCAAGAAGGGAACTCTACCTATTGTGCCAATGAAAATCTTAAACTTGTTACAACTTTCTATAGAAATGTTATTATTATTGCCTTCAGTAAACACTAGGGAACTTCTGCACATTTCAAGGACATGTAAGGCTTATGATTTTTTCCTTCCCCCATCCCTAAACTAAGAAAGGGACCCCGAATCATCCCTACTCACCCACCTTCCCCCACGCAGGTCTTCATTTGTCCATAATCCAGGATGGTGTTATTAGTGATATTCACATTAGAGAGATGGATTTCATCTGTGGTCCGTGCCATTGCTACTATTAATCTATCCTGGTTATGAACAGGCCATTCATCTCTCATTGCAACCTATCCACATAAATATCAATACACTTTCACTTTTTAATGTTTTTATTTGCAGTCTATGTTCCTCACTGCCCAAATGAGGAGTCCGTGCTATAAGTTCATTATTCTAAAACTTAGAAAACATCTACACTCAAAAATCAAGTTTGGTTGTGGCTTTAACTGCCAATGTTATAAAGGATCTTATTGAACTCTAACTTGGTTTATTTTGCGGGGTAGGCATTTCATAATAGCAGTTTGAAGTAACTGACTTTTTTAAAAATACCACACAGATTTTAAAACCTCCCTCGATGATAGGAAATCTGGAAATAAAGATGTATTCATTGGCTCTGAGTTTACTTGCTGAAGATAACATATTTCTGGTAGACTGTAAAAGTGTTGAAGAAATACAGAAGAGCTCCTGAGAGCCATATTCTACATTTTCCTCATGATTTAAGATTGAAATAGTCTCGTAAATGTGAATAGTGATATGTTCCTTAATGTTTTCATGTTTAGGAAACAAGTAAAATTGTTCTTTAGAATATTTTTTCCGGGAAAAACTGTCTGCGAGCAATTGTGTTTGTGTGTGTGTGTGTGTGTGTGTGTGTGTGTGTGTGTGTCTATGTGCTTTTTCTTTCTGTATCTAACATACTCGCCCCTTCTTCCTCTGCACGTCCCAGTAGGCTGGGAATATGAATCACAAGAAATAGAGGCGTGACCTACATACACACACTGTGAGGCTCAGGAACACTGAGCTCCGTGGTGCTTGTAACTTGGAATCAAGTTGTATAAAGTTGAATTGAATTCAACAAGACTCTGCTGACCTCATTGCTTTAGATGTCACATTGAAATAACATGCAAATTAATATACAAAACTGAAAAGCTTGTTCTGATTCCACGGTTTCCTCTAAATACTATTACAATCTCAGATGTATTCTCACTGGCTTCATTAAGATTAAAAGTAATAAATACACCATAGCAACCAATAAGTAAGATAATGCCTTATTAACTGGTGACATACAATGGTTTCTTAAATACTATATAATAATAATTTTACTTTGAAGTATATTTTCTAGTATATAAAGTACTGACTGCAATTGGCAAATCACACTCATTATTTTGAATTTATATAAAACATAGATTAAATGGAAACTTCTTTAAAATCACTTTACTAATCAGATACCTCTCAAAGGAAATATAATTGTTAATGATCCTTAGAACTATATCACATTTACTTTTATATATTTCCTTCATCTTCAGATATTAAACAAAATTTATGAATGAAAGAATCACAAAAAAATTTAGTCCAGCAATTGCAAATAGTAATCAATATCCCACAGTAATATTTTGGGATTCTATTCCTTTATTATAAGTCATTAAACTCTCCTGCATTATATTTTGTAATCATTTATCAACTCTAACTTCAAATCTATAGATTTATAGAGTTTATTTAAAAAATTTTTTTCGGGCCCAGCGGGATGGCTCAGTGGTCTAAAGCACCTGCTTGGGAAAGCTTGGGAGGCTTCAGGGACCTCGGTTCGATCCCCGGCACCACATGCTGCACCAGCCCTACCTTCGGGGCAGGCTGAGCCAGCCATAAAAATGAGTGAATAAACAAAGGTTCTGAAACAAGGAAAAAATAAATAAATTTAAATTTTTTTTTTCATTTCAAACAAAGTAATATTCCTGGAAAAGTAATTAATGTCTCTGGAAAATCAGTTACAGTGTCAGTTTTTCAGATGATTGAATTTATCAGCTTAATATTTTTAATGTCAGTGACTCAAAGAGCATGAGATCCAAGTATTGTTTTTCGTTTCTTTTTTTTTGTTTTGTTTTGTTTTGTTTTCCATGTTTCATGAACCATCCAAAATAGGGCTTGATGCCACCATGAAAAGACATGTTTCTGCTTCATTGTGCTCCGTTCCTCAGTGAATCAACACGGTGAGAGACTTCTCTTACCAGACAGCCACATACAATACCACCACAATGGGTCTAAGAAATCTTTATCTTTCTGCTCATACATAACACCTTCAACAAGCAGTTTCTCAGTTAACTTTTATTAGCAATAAAAGACGCTCACTGCCATTTAAAGCCCTTGATGAATACTAAATGATCCCATAGGAAAAGAATCTATGCAAACTAGATCTAACAGATAACAGGTGAGGTTGTTAATAATGCTAATGAAATTTTCAGGATAAAATTTTGTCGTGTCTCATGCAGTTCTTTAAAACTCAGATCAGATGTTGAGCATCAACGTTTCAGTGACATTTCTCTGGTTTAAGCAGATGCCTGCCGAGTCCACTATTGGTTTTCTTGCCCAGGCAATATGATATTTCCCAATTGTGGACTTCAGGCCAAACTTTCCTTTCCACGTTTACTCAAGCAATGAGTTCTTACAGCAACCTCCCAGTCTGCAGCTGAGAAGAGTGAGACTTCTCCTCTCCAGGCTTCCAATACAGCCTCTATTTCTAGATCATCTGTTTTTAACAATAGCACCACAGGCTGAGTATAAAGACTGCCGAAATTCTCTAACTTAGACTAAGTTTCAGCTTGCATGTAGGCAACCTTTTAAGCACTCATTGACAGCTTGAGTAGAATTGTAGGAGAAAAGATTGGAGGGATATGATGTTTTGATCGCTTCACTATTTGTTCTTTAGTCACATTGTTAAATATTTGCTTGGTTTAAAATTATACTGGTAGAAAAAAAAATAAAAGAAAAAAAAATTATACTGGTAGGGCTGTGGATATAGCTCGGCAGCAGAGTGCTTGCCTGCCGTGTGCTAGGCCTTGAGTTCAATCCTCAGTATCACAAAAAAGAAAAAAATAAGAAATAAAATTATACTGGTAAGCAGGAAAGTACATTTGAAATAAACAGAAGAAAACTGATCATTTAATGATGAGTTCATTATCCATAGTGGTTCTACAACATAAATTTAGCTCTTGAATACCCTTAATACCTATAGCAATCACAAAACATTTATGTAAAGTTATATAAAGTGTTTATTGCAATGTTTTTTCAGGTACAATGAAAGCTGTTTCGAAATCAGACCTCAAAAATTTCCTGAGAGCTGATTTTACAGTCCCTAGCCCAAACTGTAAATATTATTCCTGCTGCTAAACTCAGAAGAGATGTTTGTTTCATCAGTAAACTTTGAGTATTCATTTCATTTAATATCTCATCCATAAATCTTTCCTTTTAAAGTCTTTGTTGGAAGAAAACTTATGTTACCTTAATGGTGGGGGGAAACTATTTTTCCTTAAATTACCTGTCACTAACCCTTCAGATCTTTTGTAGTTCGCTGGTCTTTGCTCCACTGGCCCAGTTACGATTCAGAGCATTTTGCTCCAGAAATTAATTTATCAACCTCTTAGTATACCATTCTGCTTCTAATCTGTAGCTTATCAATGTCTATGAAAAAATACTTGCAGAAAACATAACATACCTATTCTTCCTAAATATATATTTATATGTACCTTCATTTAAAATTCTTCATTAAACTTATTTTAACAGATACAAGTTTATTTTTTCTGATAAACCTAAAACAGTACATTTGAGAGAATAATGTGTCTTGTTTTGCCCTACGTATTCTTCAGTGTTTAAATAGGTTAAACATAACTGTCTTGTCAAACATTTACGGTGATAAAGCTTCAAAAGTTTTGTACCTTTTTGAAATAAATAATACATATTGCTCTTTATGTAATGCTACTGTGTAGTACTTCACTAAGTCTGCTCCTAAGTGTAACTCAGTACCAGTCGCACACCTCTTGCCATATCTCCCCTAGCCAATTGCCCAGTGTCTCAGAAGCCCCATTCTGTTTCAACTTTGATGAGATCAGCATTCTTTCAGATTCTATCTACAAAACTTTACTTTCTATACCTGACGCACTTCACTTAATATAATAATCTCCAGTTCCATCTATGTTGCTTCAAATGAAAGCTTCAATAAACATGAAAGTCAATAAACATGTAGATGTCGTCCCTACATACCATTTTCATTTCCTTCGGATATATTCCCAGGGCTGACATTGCTAGATCTACTGTATTTTAAAGTTTTTAAAATCCTCTACACTGCTTACTTTAATGATTATAGTGTTTATGTTTTTTTCCAGGAGTATGTGAGGAAATCCTTCTTTGTCTCACATACAGATCTTGATAGAGTAATCTCTTTCTAATTTCTTGCTCTCTTAATCTCATTATGCCCAATCTCAAAAGTCCCATCCTGCAATAACATCCTGAAATCTAAGATGACTCTTCATTGTAACATGATATAACATGTAATCATGGTACCTTGCATGTCTTTACCTGCTTCTTTAGACATGCCTTCTGCTATTTTATTTATGCTAACTCGGGGCAAATATATTGCTTTTAGGAGTCTCAGCAATTGGAATAACTTGAAGTTATGTTAATTCTTTGGGTAGTTAGTTTTTATTAGTGGATAAATATCGACATTCCAACTAGAAGTTTCTTTGTTATATGGACTTACAAGAAAAAGAGGGTGGTAACAAAGAACAAGAAGAAATTATCCCTGAAGACAAAAAAATAGAAGAAAGATGCAAAATGCATTTTCAGAGGATAAATCACAGCTATTTGTTCATCTTAGCCCATCAATAAATATAAATCTGTCGCTTAAGAGAAAGTACAAAATCATATTCTGAAAACACTCTAACTATTCTAATTCTTTTTCTATATGATTCTGCCTTGATACACGTACTATCCTTCACTTAGGACAGAGTTAGTCAGACTCCTTTATGACCAAGCATGACCACTCTCTCTAAAACATATTATTTCAAACAAATACTTTTTTTTATCTGCACACACATTAAAAATAAGTGTCAACAAAATAATTGCTATGCCTATCTGGCAGTTTCAGTATAATGGGTGCTTAAGATGTCACAAGTCTTATAAAGATTAGAAATTAGAGAGAAGCTTGATAATTATATGTATTCATTGATCATAATCCAGAAGAGTTGATAATGTCAAAGTTGTCCCAAAATGTCAGCGATTTTCATTTTTTATTTTAATATAATGAAATGTAATTTGAGACGTACAAAATAGCACTCCTGTTCTGTTTTTATTTTAACCTCACTTCTTTCCTTCTTGTATTTGCAGCCTTACACCTACCACCCTTAACCATTTCAAAACCTGTTGGCAGTCGGCCTGTTTCGTACTCAGTATGTCTTATGTCTCTTTTCTCTTGGTGCCTAGTTTATGTGAGTGGTATCTCAACGGACCCTTAAGTTAACAAGTTCTGGATGCATCTAAACAATGAACTTCAGTGCGTGTCTTTTGCCATACTAACTACTGGGCTGGTTTCATTAAATTCATAATAATACTATAAACATAGCCCATTTCCTAGTCGTTAGGAAACGTAAAGCAAAAAGGTACGTAAAGATGTTCAGGGTCACTATTTTTTTTTTAAATTTTAGGGGAGGTTCTATATGGTGTTCAGGGTCTCACTACAAGATCAGACTTGTAATGATCCACCTGTTTACAGGATTCCAAGAGCTGGGATTACAGACGCGTGCCACCACGCCCAATCTCAATTGCCATCTTAGTGTGCTGCCAGAGGCAGGGCTGGCATGGCAGGCCCTGGGATCGAGTCCCAGGCCCCTGACCCTGCTTGCAGGCACTTTAACCCACTGAGTTATTTGGGCAGCCCACTAACTCTATTTTAGTACACTTCCTACTCAGATTTTACCTCTAAAAATTCTGTCAAAAAAACATACAGCCCAATAAATTCCTACCAATAGTTCCACCTGGGAGTCAGAAGACTTTTTTGTTCTTTTCAAGAAATTAAAGTTTATCCAGTAGTCTGCTGCCACACAATATTTTTAAATATCTTGGGCTATAGTGGAGTCCAGTTAAATATAATTGTCATACTTAGGTGAAATTATTTACCTAGGTAGTCAAGTGATAGGTAAACAAGTGAAAATATTTCTCGAATGACCTATAATTACCTGTATCCTCCAAATTACCTATTGTACAACTTTCCTAGTCACCTCAGTTTTATTAAATTAAATTAATGCATTTCAAAATTGAATTGCACTGATTTGAAATGGCTTAGCTCTGTGTATCAATGGAGCCTCCAAGTACATAGATTGAGCAATGCCCATGACTCATCCAGACGGCTGATACTGATGGCAGTTCTACACAGCACTGTACATGGTCTTGAGATTATAGCGATCAATTCAAACCTCTGGGTGTGAAGGGCCCACCGGAGGACTGCTGCCAACAGCGTACAACGAGACCTGAGCGGAGAGATGGGTGTGAGGTTGATTCTTCTGAAGAAACTTGTCGCGCTGGTTTTCCTGCTGTGAACTCAGCTGTTCTCCTCATGGAAGGAGCTCTGGTCCTCCCTGTCACTGTCACTGTCACTGTCACTGTCGCTGTCGCTGAAGATGGGTGTGGTTGGATCCACTGAAGATCCATCAGCCCACTGGTGCACGTTTTCTAATTTCTGCTACTGACCCTTGGGCCCTCCCAGTGCAGATGCTTGTAACAGACTTGCGTAAGACATTGTCCTGGATCCAGCTGGACACATGAAGGGCACTGTTTTGTGTTGCAGGCCCTCAGCTGGATCCTTTGGGCCTCTGGATTCAGGACAGATTTCCTCTATTCTGTTGCATTTGATGCTTTGGATAAATACTATAAAATAATCCTATAAAACTATAATTTCTTGGTAATTTCACTGCTTAAGGCAATGGAACCAGTTGTTTGATGTGATGCAGCATTAAATATAACAACAAGTAACAGAACAAACCTCAAATTATGATTATAATTTTGTCACACTAGTTATAATTATAAAATTAGAATTTTATACTCAGAATTATAATAATTTGACCTTATGATTGATGGGACTATAGGAATTCTGGCCTAGAACTACCAATCTCCTGCTCAGGGGTTAAATAACAATAAGATACAGGAAAAAAAAAATCCATGTTTTGCTGCTACAAGGTGCACCAGGATGATCAGAGGATAGTAAGGACCAAGACTGTGAGATGTGCTGGCCTGGGCCTTTATTGGATAGACAGCTTAAATTAGGGGGTGTGCTGGGGGCTGCAAGAAGCAGTGGGGGTGAACTGCTGATGTGATTGAGGTTCTAGGCTTGAGGAGCAATGAAATTTTGCCAAGGCACCAGGGAATAAATCAGGGTTCACTAGTAACCCCATAGTCCACTCAGGGCAACTACTGGGCTAGAAGGAATTTGTGGGCGTCAAGCTCTCCATTGACATTTGATCTTGCTTTGAGGTGCCAGAACCTCACCCACTGTTTGCTCATCTTCGCGCAGACAACTGGCTCAAAGGCTAACCTGTCTGTAAGCCAGCCGCAGGTCTCCCCAGAGTCACAGAGGCCTAGGACAGACTCTCACTTTATTTTGTGCCAATTTATTAGTATTAAGTATTCCCTGCTCTGTACCTCCTCAAGCTGGTTCTCAGCACATGTCTATTTGAATTAAAATAAAGCAGAGAATACTTTCAAAGATTATTCCTCAAAAGTACTGGAAGCATTGCAGTCATTTTAAAGGATGATTTACACTTAATCGTCCAATGAGACATACAATATATGATGAATTTTAATTTATATGTTTTTTATTTAAAATTTTGTAAGGAAGGTGCTGGGGAAATAGCTCCGTGGCACAAATGCCTTCCTGGCAAGTGCAAGGTCATGAGTTTGAACCCTGGTCCTGCAAAAACAAAACAAACAAACAAACAAAAAATATATATATGGAAAATATAACTACAGTTTGAGTAGTCTACAGTGAGTAAAAGAAACATGTTTAAGGTTACATATTTATCATATGATAATGTGAAGCATCTTAAGTTTTTAGTCATTTAAATTTTACATTTGAAATTTATTGTTACTCTGCCTTTTTCTTTTAAGTAAAAATTAGACATTGTTTCAAAGAAAACTTCCAAAATCTGACAAAAAAGCATGTTTTTTTCTATTAGATTATTATTAATGGGGGGCTGGGCAGGTAGCTCTGTGGCACAAGTGCCTGCTTGGCAAGTGCAAGGTCCTGAGTTCGAACCCTGGTCCTGTAAAAGAAAAAAAATCATTATTATTAATGAACTTTCTGAAAAATAATTCAGATGCGCTCTTTCTCATTGATAGCTCTATACCCATAGTACATACTGAGTTTGTCGCTGCATAATAAATTTTCAAATGACACAGGCATGAGTAATCGAGCAAGTGGAGTAATTACAAGCTTTCTGGAGTTGTCTTATAGCAGCAGCTCCAAAAGAACCCTGATAAACAGTCTACTTAGAGACAAGCAGAGAAGAGTGCCATTTTTTGGAGGAAGCAGTAAACAAGCCTGGACACAGAGGATTTTCCCATTATTCACCTTCTTATGCACTACATGAGACTCTACATCATGCTTTAAGATAGGAATATTTCAGTCAAAAAAGAAACGTCTTTTAATAACGTGCTTCAATAAGGCACAGGCATTACCAATGGATGGGCCCTTCATTTGAAAAGCTTAATTGCCCTTTTGTAAAATTTGATTTGTATAGGTTAGGTTACTTTAATATTCTCTTGTTGAGTAAAATAGAAATTAAAATCATCTCAACTGTTGTAGAGACAAAGTCCCCCATGTATGACTAAGAAAATCCTATTGTGACATTTTATCAGGAGTCTAAAGGGAAAGAAGAAATTAGTCAAGCCAACGTGAGAGGAAGAGTATTCTAAGGTGAATTCTCACCTTGGCCTAGTCTGCTTCTCTCTGATTAGAGATTTTTAATGGCCGTAGAACTTGTCTGCTATAAAGCAAGTAATGGGTTTCCAAAGAATAAATGTTACTGCCTAATGGTTCTTCACCAAATAGACAACAAATCCTGACTCCTTGGAAATATAAGTAAGGAATACTTATTTTTCATACAGCTAAATTTTTACCATTTTAAAATAAATGAACATTAAAGAAATACTACATGCAATGGATGAATTTGACTATCTGACAAATTTGCTTAGTTAGTATAAAAAGCACATAAATTGATGTACTTATAAGATATAGCCTAGATTTGGGATCTGGGGAAGGTATAGTGTTTTTGTTTCTTTGATTGTACTTAAAACTACATAAAATATTTAAAAGTTCTTTGAAATTTGCAGTCATACACTTTTCAGCTTGTTTTATTCAAGGAGATCTGGTTGCATCAACTGAGAATTGCTTGATATCCAAGTTGATTCAATTTGAAATTTTTATCCAATGAAATTCTCTGAAGAAAACAAAGCTTGGAAATACTCTGTAAGATGTCTTATGAGTGTACTTATGTATTAATTTGTCTGCCATCCATGAGCTTTAAATATTGGACACTTTCTATGGCAGAGTCCTCAGCTCTGTCTATCATTTGGAACAAGGTTGCTCCAAATTATCATCTGCATAAATGCAAGAATTACCTAATCCTTTACCATGAATAATATTGTATCTGAGAGGTTAGTTGAGATCATTGCTATCTACTGATCAGTAGTTATTGCTGAAAGTTATATTTATAAATGATTACCCACTGAAATTCACCAACAGTGACATGGAGAAAACTCTAATGGCAACTGAAAACTATGTATTGAATGAGGTGAACATCTTGGAGTGTTTATTAGCATATATTTTTGGCTGTTGGCTGGTTTGGTGACATTGGATAAATTGTAGAGTTTTAAATAACTAGTATGCCATGACATACAATTAATACTCATGTGCAGGCTGGACCTGAAGAATAATTCAAAACTATACAGAGATACATGGTGATCTATTTTAGTGAATTTTGTTCTTTTGGAATGTATTCAATATTTATTGTTTGATTTCTATGTGTATGCTATAAAAGTAGAATGTATAAATCTTATGAAAGCATTTGCAATTGTCTTCCATTAATTTCATAGTTTAAGTATAATCTAAAACTTTCCGGTAGAACCTTTAGTCAAGATAGCACAAAAATGACTAGAAAGTGAGGTAATTTAATTAAAATATTTAAAGAAATTCTTGGGGGCCAAGGAAATAACTCAGCGGTATAATTGTCTGCCTGGCAAGCAAAAGGGCCTGGGTTCCAGGCCTGGTACTCCATGTTGTGCCAGCTCTGCACTGTGCCAGCCACTGAACCAAGGCACGGTGGTGCACATGTGATTCCAGTACTGGGGAAGCTGGGACAGGAGGATCACTATGAGTCCAAGCTGTGTAGCGAGACCTGTACCAAACAAATGCATAAATCTTTAACAACACACAAATGTATAAAAAAGTCTTATTAAAAGGATCTGCAGTATAGTCTATAACAGCTGAATTATTCATTTTATACTGTATGTGACAATAACGACATTGCTATACTCAATACACGAAAATCTTATCAAAGCAAAATAAAAACATGTACTGTTACATATTCTAAAGCTTGATAGATTGCCTCAAACAGTGTAAAATACTCATTTATTTAATTTAGTAGAGCTGTTCCTTAGAATGAATAGGTGTGTATTCAACTACCTTAAGAATCTTTCTGAACAATGACAACATTCGCAAATTAGAGAGTTTTGTGGGCCTGGGGAACATATCCAAAAGTATAAACATTTTTACTTTAAAGTGTCTGCCATATGTGCAGCTGGTATGAAACTTATTTTGTGAAGTGTGATGAAAATTATAAAAATAAACTTGACATTTTTTTTTATTTTTGAATTGACTATCTGAATAATTAGAAAGCTAGGAAATCAAACAGCAGGTACTATTTTAAGTCCCTGAAATTCCCTGTTTGATACTCTGATGTCATTTAACAATATTTACACCAATGTTTTGATTTCTTAATGAATACATTATGATCTATGAAAATAAATTAAAGTAGGAAGCTGTAGAGATGATGAAACTTTGGATTTAGGTTACCTATTTTAAGGTTGTCCTACACCAGCGATTAATGAAATATATGATTCAGTTATTTGGCTTTATAATTGTACAACTCTGAGTAATATATAATGAAGGAACTAGGCTATAACTGGTGAAGTTGGAAAGCATTTATTTTGCCCTGCTCTTAAGTTTTAAGTATTCTTTCCCTGAGGAGAGAAGAAAACAAACTTATTTGTTTCAAAAGAAGGACAAATGGAGTGAAGACCAACATCCAGGTTTCTACCTCTGGGAAACTTAAGATAACTAGAAGGGATTGCTTCTAGACTACCTTGTTCCACATGTATTGTGCTCTTGTATTATTTTCTTCCTACTTACCTACTATTTCCGGGCAGGAATATTGGCCAGGGGAGGTAGAAGTAAACACGTCTGTGCTAGCATGAAGAGAAAGCACTGGTGTAGCTCTTTACCAGAAGTGATCCAACAGGAAAAATAACATGACACCAAGTAGGAAGAGCCACCTTTTTTATTGTCAAATGTACTATTTTATTTATAGGTAACATCTTTAAATCCAAAAGAAATTCAAGACAATTTTCAAAAGAGTAATTCAAGGGCCAGAGAGATAGCTCGGTGAGCTAAGTGACTGGCTGGCAAGGACAAGGACTTGAGTTCAGTCCACCGTACTCTGCATGCCGTGCTGGCCCTGCACTCAGCTGGCCACTGAGACCAGGAGTGGTAGCACACGCATGTAAACCCAGTGCTGGGGGAGGGGGCTGAGACAGGAGGATCACTATGAGTCTGAGCAAGGCACTGTACCAAATAGATAGATAGACAGATAGATAGATAGATAGATAGACAGACAGATGTAATTCCAAAGTAATAAAGTAATTCCAAACTATCTTTCAATAAAATCTAACTTTCTTTTTTATTTGTTTGTTTGTTTTTTTAATTCTAAATCTAACTTTCATGTTAGGAAAGAACTAAGAATATGAACTATTAAATGTTTAATATTTGAGTATAGTATATACCTATAAGGATTTTTAGAATTACATAAATTTCTGTAACTGGATAACTGTCAATATTTTGCTTGAATATACATAACATCGGAAAAGGGATACGTGTCATTAAACAGAAAAATATTTTTGCCCCTGGATGATATTTTGTATATAAGGCACAGTTCTGCAGAAGATTAAATATTAGACGGATTTTTTTTTGTTTTGTTTTGTTTTTGGCTAGCTCAGGTTGCCTTAAGGTTTGACCTGAGAATCGAACTGTTATCTACTGTGCTTAACTGGATTTGCCCAAGCAGGCTCTTAAGCCACTGAGCTAACCTGAAAAAGCCCCTCTAGAGTAGATTAGAAATATTAACATTAACATTTCAAAAACTCAATTATGTTTAGCTTTGAGAGTTTTGCTAAGGAGATAAACAGATCTGATCATTTAATACATATATATGTTTTGAAGCAAAAGCTTTCCAAGAGCCAATTTCTACATAGCCTTTATGACACTCCATACTGTTCATAGCAGACATAATAGTGAATAGGATTCTGCATCATTTTGTAATATTTTCCTGTATACTTTCTGAGATTTTTATTATAACTTCATTGTTAACAGTATATTTACAGTTGCTTGAAAATATAAATAAAAGTAACATTTCATATTCTTAAGAATTTCCTTCTCCCGGTCTGTGTGGAAGCATATGGCTAAAATCTCAGCTTCTGGGAGGCTGACGCGAGACGACTGCTGGGAGTTCCAGGCCAGCCTGGGCTGCATAATGGATCTAGACCAGCCTGAGCTGGGTAGTGAGATCCTGGCAAAATAAACAAATGAAATTAGTTGTACCATTACTAGGTTCTATAATTCTAACTTTTAAAAAAATAGTAAGGTTTCAGTTATTTGGTTTTATTGATATGTAGGGACTAAGGTTTATTTTTTGTCACTTTTTTATAGTTTTATCATAGAATCCTTAGTCATTCAACATGATTCCTTGAGGTGCAGATATAATTTGTACCTATCATCTATATATTTATATGCTTATGTATGCATAGGCCAAGGTTATTATAGTCAAGAAACATTATATATCATCCTCTCAGATATATATATATATATATATATATATATATATATATATGTTATATGTATATATATATACATTTCAAAAATGCCCGTTTGTCTTGCGTTCTTGTCATAATGAGGCTTCATGAATTCAATGTGATGTTATAGTAAAGTTCTTTCAGGATTTCAGTTATATACCTTTGAAGCAGAGAATAAAACACAGTTTAATATGTATGTATATTGGTTACCATTTCAGCAGTTTTACTTTACGCTAATCATACAACAACCATTTAGTCTTCCTAAACTTTATTTTATTTTATTTCTTAACAGCATATAGTTTTCGTATTACATGAAAAGATAATGCGCTATAATTCAATAAGACAAAAGCACAGCTTAAAAATGAGTAAAATACTTCAGCAGATCATTTCACACACACAAAAAAAAGATACAAATGGCCAAGAGGCATGTGAGAAAAGGTCTACCCTCAGTAGTTACCAGGGGAATGCAATCTGAACGCACTGTGGAAGACAGCTGATAGGTGTATAAAATGCCTAAGACTCTTAGTGAAAAGCTCTGCCAATTTCTTTTAATAAAATTTTACGTAAGATACTGTATAAACTACAAATGCTAAATGATTATGCATGGGTGAGAAACACTTTCAGCATCTATATCTGTTTTCTGTTTTCTTTTCTTTTTTGTTTGTTTGTTTTTTGGTTGTGCTGGGGAAGCAAACTCAGGACCTTGTGCTTGCCAGGCTGGCATTGTGTTGCTGAGCTATATCCTAGGTCTCAGTGCCTGTATCGGTATGGAGTTTCTGAGATAGATAGATAGATAGATAGATAGATAGATAGATAGATAGATAGATAGATAATACATAGATAACATAAACCTTGATGAAGTCCTAAAATATGCTTTTCATATATATAAACAAAGGAGTAGTTTGATAAGGACAAAAGCACAGGGCTATAGCTTGCTGTCATGACCAGCCATGGAGCAGGTTGTGTCGCAGTTGGTGCACAGAAGTAGGAATTTCAAAGCACCACATTGTCCTCTTCTCCTGTGCCTGTGAACCCCCTGGCATGCTCAGATTCTGTGAGTCTGAGTGTAATTTAAAAATTCACATTCCTGAAAAGCTGCAGGTGGTCTGAATGCTGACACGGATTGCCCCATAGGTTGAGAAGCATGGTTTGAACTTAAAGTATGTTATGAATGATGTCACGTTAAATAGCTTGCTTATTTTAAAATTAAGAAGAATACTTTAAAAGCAAAAAACTGAAAATGTGTAATTGCAGCACCACATTGTTGAAAGCTTTGGGTAAAAAGAGCAAATACGAAAATATAATCTATGCTATGGTTTTAAACACAAAAGGCTGTAGACATTTCTTTAACTGGGTAATTTAAAAGAGAAATGGATTTGGGTGTTACAGGATCTCACTACGTAGGTCCTGTTTTTAGCACTGCCACCAACGCCCCCCCCCCCCCCCCCCGCTAGTATTATAGGTGTGTACCACTATGCCTAGACACTGTGGTCCTCTCAGCCTGCCCTGGGGGTGGGACTGGCATAGCAACTGGTGCCAGGAATTGAATAGCGATCCCTGTGTTTGTCTACACAGGCGCTTTAGTCTGAGGAGCTCTCTGATTCGCCCTGTTAATTCTCAATACTTTCTATAAACTCTCTGTGTTTTAGCTTTTTGAACTATACTACTAGAGAATTAAACTTGAGTAATTCCAAAGTCTATTTCAGTTTCTAAGATCTCTGATTCTCATGTCGTGGGTCCTCCAGTCTTAGAACAGAATGGAGATGACCTTCTTTTGAACTGTTTACTTATTATATTTATACAACATAGAATTTTAAGATTATTTTTACATTTATGTAGTATTGGGCATGTGATAGTGTTTGATAAGTAGTATCAACTAGTACAATTTACCAATGATTTTAGTGAAAGGCACAGAAAAACTAAATACTGAAGAGTGAGGTAACTCATTCTCGGTGGTGCTGCGTTTTAATAAATATGCTACGTGGCGCTGTAATACCAACATGACTATTTAGTTGATGACACATTACAAATGTGCCTCGAAGTAAAGTGTATCATTATGGACTATTGAAAATTCAAACTAAGAGAAAAATACT
>PVJA010005370.1:40152-70082 GCA_004027025.1 Myocastor coypus
AAAAAAAAAAAAAAAAAAAAAAAAAAAAAACAACTCGTAAAATTTCATCCAAACCAGCCTATCTCAATTACACGAATTATCCTCATGTGTGATAATGTATATGTCTCATTTTAATTCTAGTAATATAATGAAAATATTAAGCTTACATATAGGCAAATATCTCCAAGGAATGTGCTGGACATTTGTAAAACACTTCCTTCCTTTTCTAACAGAAAGTAGTTACACCTTTATGAGTTCTGTTTTCTTCTTGTAAATCAAAGACGTACCTCTGTATATGAAGATATGCAATGGAAGAAGTCTAACGAGATCACTGGGTTGGTCATAGAGCTCCATGGCCTTCTGCATAATCCTGAGCATCATCTGTGCATTGTGTCCAATCAGAAACAACGCAGGAGATGTGGTTGTCATGACTCCTATAATCTTTCTATTTGTTACCCAGCATTTAGGCCAAGACAGTGAGTTTTCAATTTTTAAAAATGTTTAAAATAATTTGTTTGGTTCTTTATTTGTTCGCTGTTGTATGTATGTTATGAATCGGTGCCAAAAGAAATGACGAGAAGACCCAATGAAGGTAGATCAGAGGACTCACTGAGATTCGTCCCTCAGTGAGCACAGAACCTCAGAAGCAACTCAGCTTTATTTTGGGTTAGTGAACCTGATCTCATGCATAATCACCTTAGTAAAGGAGGACTATGCG
Organism: Myocastor coypus; assembly: GCA_004027025.1. Classification (NCBI taxonomy): domain Eukaryota; kingdom Metazoa; phylum Chordata; class Mammalia; order Rodentia; family Myocastoridae; genus Myocastor; species Myocastor coypus. The sequence continues at coordinate 40,850 of PVJA010005370.1, forward strand.
CATCATGATCTCTATTGACTTCCAACGTTTCCTAATTACTAGGTTCATACAGATGTTAACTGGTAACAACCCAAGCCAGGGAGAGAACAGAGAGCCCACAGGTGAAGCTGCTATCTATCACCTGGAGTCCCAGCTTTCTGGGATTTTCAGTAACAGAGCACAGCTGTACCTGGGCTTTGTTCATTGCACTCCATTTCCTGAGATGCTAATTAGGCTACAGTTTACAGTTCAGACTCTTAGCGATCCTCATGTCTCAGCCTCCACAACACTGAGATTACCATCACACCTGGCTTCAGGGTGCCAAAGCATGCCTGGGGCACTTGGACCTGCACAACATATGGGTACCAGTAATTGAACCCAGGCTCTTGTGTTTGCCAGGTAGGCACATAGACCACCGAGCTATTTCCTTGACCCCTATTGATTTTGCAGTTTAAAAGAAGGTTAATGAATACTGGTCTTTACAGTAAAAGTACACTCCCATGGGGCTGGAAATTTCTGTTCCACATGGTTTTTGCCTGTAGTTATCCACACGAGGTTTTATAGGTCTACAGCTGAGGAAAGGTAGTCCAGAGGGACCTCAGAGTCCAGGTGTCTTTGTAGACATTCAGCATTTGTGTGCTTTCCACAAACTCCAGGGTCCTTTTAGGAGAGTCCTGCTGTATTCTCCCAAGGAATTTGTTTGTGTGAAAATCCAGAATTGTTTTGTTGGTTGGTTAATTAGTGTGGGATGTTTCAGTTGTTTTTTGTTTGTTTGTTTGTTTTTATGAGGCAATAATGTTTTTGTACCATAGCTCTCTAAACTTGAAAGCAAGAGGAGAACCTTGAGAAACTTCCACTTGTTCCTGCACTAGGTCTGGACTCCTCCTCAATAACCAGGGACTTGATTTCTACTGTTAGAAGTGCGTTATTTTATAAGAAGCCAGCTCACCAGGAAGTGTCAAAACAGGAGTGTCGCGGACTCCTTTATGGTGTTCTTTCTTGGAACGTTGCCTTAGTTAAGAAAGAAAAAGTGTCCTGTCCTTATGCTCCTGTGTCTGTTTAATTTCACTGTACATTGCACGTCACACTCATGAGAGGAGACGAACGATTTCAGTAAGACTGCGGATGAGGGAGGGGGATGCGGCAGAGTGAAGGGAGCCAGCCTGTGGACAGACAAGACCCCTACTGGCCAGACTGATTGTGAATAGCACACATCGCAAACATGTACTAGTAGAAGAAAAAAAAAAAAAAAAGCAGAAATAGTAAAGGAACTACTTAAAAAAACAAAGCAGTGTTCCTGTTGGAGGAGAATCTATAGGAATCCTGGCACCATGTGCAGGCAGGGTGTTTCACCATGGTGCTGAGTGCTTTAAGATAAGAGCGCTCCACCTCATCATCCCTCCTGACAGCGCTTACGGTGATTCTTATAAGAACAAAGCAGAACTATTCAATCCTGAAGTGGAGAAAATAATCGCCACATGCGCTGGTGACTGGTATCAAGGCGTAGTTATTCAACCATGTTAGGTACTTTCAAATATTTTTTTTTTTTTCTGGATTCTCCCAGTAAGCATCTTTTGTCAATTTTTATACAAGGGATAAATATGCTTCTTTACTTCAGAACATGTCATTAGTATTTTTATTTGCTTGGGGCTGGGGAGATAGTTCGGCAATCTCAGCTCCTGACTGGAAAGTGCAATGACTCGGGTTGGATCCTTGATGCTGCATCCCCTGCAAGCCTCATGCAGTGCTGGACACCAAAACTGGGCATGGTATTACAGCACTGGGGAAGCTGAGACAGGAGGATCACTAAGGGTCTGAGCTGCATAGCGAGACCCTGTACCAAATAAATAATGTTTAAAATATTTATATTTGCTGAGAAACCCTACACTTTATCACTATCATGAATATGATGCTTATTAAAAAATAAAGTGAATGAATATCTTAAATCCTAAAACTGCACTCAAAGTATGATTTTAACACTTACATTAAATTACATACTGTGGACTAAGGAGAAAGCTCCGTGGTCTAAGCATCTTCTTGACAAACACAAGGACCAGGGTTGAGTCCCTGGTACTGTATGCCATGCCTGCCCCAAGCCGTGCCAGCCAACGAAACCTGGCATGGTGGTGCTGTCTGTAATCCCAGCTCTTGGGAACATGAGACAAGAGGAACTGTATGAATCTGAGCTGCATAAGGAGGCCCAGGACCCAATTAATTAAGTAATTCATAGATTAAAAATAAAACAAAAATTATATACTTGTGAAAAAGGTGAACTATCATTTAAATACTGACTCAGCATTTATGCCGCATGAAAATAAATATGCTTCCTCCATCCTTCAGGGCCCAGGGAATTATTTATTTTCCTTTTTCAAAACTATATTTATCGCTTTTTCTCCTTTGTCTTTCTGACACATGTAAAGGACTACTGAAAAAGGAATATGGAAACTCTTAAACACTCATATTACTGAATTTTTTTTTTTTTTTTTTTTTTTTTTTTTTTTTTTTTTTTTTTTTTTTTTTTTTTTTTTTTGTCTTTTTGAGACAGGGTCTTGCTGTACAGTTGAGGCTGGCTTTAAGATCAATTTTGTAGCCCAAGGCTGGTCTCGAACTCTCACCGATCTTCCCGCCTCAACCTCCCGAGTGCTGGCATTACAGGCATGCACCACCATGCCTGGCTTTACTGAATGTTATTTAAGGCAAATTTAAAATTATTACTAAGAGCCTCATGAACAAAAAAATACATATATCATTTTTGTATTGGTAACCCAAAACTTCTAATTTGGTGGTCACATTCAAAAGAAGACTTTTTGAGGGTTTTTTTTTTTTGTCTCATAACACAATTTTAGTACTCTGTCAAAGATTGGCCAACTTTTCTTTAATTTGGTTACAATTTAAGTTAAGTAAATAAATGAAATTGAAATTAGAAATATTTCATAAAAAGTATTTTATTTTAGTATCATGAATAGGAAAGAATGCATATTATACCTACCTAATTATACAATTCATTAAAAGTTAACTGGTAGGTTATTTTACGTCTTAATGAGCATCATATTCAAACTAAATGTATAACACTGATTTCATTTTACTTGTAAATTATCCTTCACGTCTTCCTACATATATCTTTGCCTATCCTAAAAGTAGAGGCCAGCATAGGAATAACACAAGCAAAAACATCTCGGGAGAGAAAACCTTCTTAAGTTCCTTAAGTGTAGAACATCAGTTACGAATTTATGACAAATGTCACATTGTCATTTTAGGATGTTTCCCCTGAGAATTTCATGAGGAAACAAGTAGAAAATGACATTTTTTTTTGAACTTCAGTCTGCAAAATTGTGATGCACTTGGTGCACTGAGTTTGAAAATCAAAGAGAATACCAGCAGGATGAAAACCTTGGGTGTCCACCGTAGAAGTATTAGGAACCTTCATGTTTGTACCTCAGTGGTTTTTGACAAATATATTTGACTTTTGCTGCCAGTGATATTGCTGTTGTTTTTTTTTTCTAAGACATCAGTGTCGTATTGTATAGTCTAAAAACAGCATCGCTTTTAATAAATTCTGCAGTCACAACTGGGTAAATGGGTGACCATGAAATGACTTTACATTCTGACCAGTATATATAACACTCCCACATATGAGGGAAGTGGCAATTTGGGTAAAAATGAAACACTTAAGCATGTAGGCTGGGGAGACAGTTCCGCGGTCTAAGTGTCTCCCTTGCAGGTACAAGGACCTGGGGTTCGTCCCTGGTACCACATGCCATGCCAGCTCGGGAACCCAGGCTGGCCCCTAAATGGGACATGGTGGTGCATGCCTGTAATCCCAGCTCTGGGATGGCTGAGACAGGAGGGTCACTATGAGTCTGAACTACATAGTGAGACTCAGTATCCAATAAATAAATAAACAAACAATAAATAAATAAATATTAGGAGTCCGTTCTAAGTGTAATCCACAAACAATGTACTTGTGACCTGTTTAATTCTGAATACCCATTTTAAGGATTGTGTTGTCCTGTTTTATCTAGCCTATAGCATGAACAGATATTTCTTCCACATATTTATAATTGTTTTCTAAATAAAGCTCACTCCATCAAAATGACATAATATAAAATACTTTAGAAGCCCTGTTATGATTTGTGTCCGGTTGTCCCCTAAAAGCCTCATGTAATCATGGGGCGAGGACTTCTAGAGTTTGAGACTGATTCCTGATCAACTGGTATTATCTGTTTTAGTACTGATGGGATTATGAGTCTGAGTACAGCTGAGGTTATGGGTGTGGCCTGAGGTGGGTAGGCTGAGGCAGAGAGCCTGAATGTAACATAAAGAGAGAGACGGAGAGACAGAGAGACATAGAGAGAGACACAGAGAGAGACAGAGAGAGACAGAGACAGAGACAGACTCTCTCTCTTGCTCTATTGCTTGGTTGGTCGATCACCTCTGTTGCCGTACTGTTGCTGTTCTGCCACCATGAACTAGATGCTCTCTGCCCTGTTCTGTTCAGCCTTGGGCCAGCTGAATACGCGCTGAAACCTGCAGCAACTGTGAGCTGAATAATCCTTTCCTCCCTTTATTTTGGGTGTCCGGTATTTGTCCCAGAAACGAGAAAAGAGTAACTAAGACAAGCCCACTTAGAAATGGCTTTAAATATTCCAAATATTAAATACTCCTTAACCCAAATGAAATGTAAAATGACCCTAGCTAACGGAAAAGTGCCCCTAAGCATTTAGCCAATGTGCTAGTTTATTACATGAGTGACTACTTCTATGCAGAGTCATTTTTCCCACCATTCAGTGGCTTCAGTCGAGTTTACTTCGCTCTTGGTTTTCCACTGGTGTCAGAACTGTCAGTGATTAACTTCTTAATATGACTTCAAAAACCTATTATCAGAGATTATGAGACATCCGTTTTGATGTGATGCCTTCAGCAACCATTTGAGAAAATATTGCACGTCTTAGAATTTCTTCTGTGTGTGTCACTGTTTCTTAATTTCTGCTTGTGGCTTTTGATTTCATCATTCCTTCAATTTTGTCAGTGAACCCATTATTCCCATATGCAATCAGTTATACTGAGAAAGGTCATTCACCAGACAAATGCTAATGTTAGAGCCTTGTGCGGGAGCCCTAGATTCAAACAAGGGCTGCTACATAAGAGACGAATGAAAACAGAACTGTTTTTTTTTTTTTCCACATCTGTGAGCCTCACGTTTCTCATTTGTGAAATATTTGGGCAGGTAATCCTGACTGGAGCTCACTGAGAATAAACAACAAGATAATATGCAAAGATGTAGGCCATAAATATGCAAGGAAGTTATTTAGTAAATGTCCATTCTCTTTTCATTATCTTAATATACAATTAATGCCTAATGGATGAGTTGTCTTAGGGAGTGTATTCCTGTAGCTTTTGCATTTTCTGTGACTGTAGATTTATTGTCAGAAAGTCATGCCTAGACAATGCACTACATACTAGAAAGTGAAAATGAGCCGTTCCTTGTTGTTCTCAGGGGTAGATAAAGGAGTGGAAGGCTTCTTGTACAATTCCAAGATTGATGACAGAGCCTCCTTCCTGTTCAATGATTCAAGACACTGACATGATCTTCCTCCACCATGCATGGAGAAAGAAAAATATCAAGGAATGTATTTGACTGAGGAAAAGTGACATCAGTATTGAATTTCTTGACAAAATATACCAATGACTTTCGACATATTCAAGCCTCCCTCTGCCTTCCATTACTCTTCAGCTTGTTTTAAGATCCCTTTCAGGGTTAGCGAGATAGCTCAGTGGACTAAATGCCTGCTTTGGCAAGCACAGGGACCAGGGATCAATCCCCTCACCCCAGGGTGTGCTGAGCTGGTGGAGGAATCCAGGAGTGGTGGCACACCCGCCTGTAATCTCAGCAGTGGGGAGGTTGAAAACAGAATTACTAGTGGCCAGAGCTGCGTAGTAAGACCTTGTATCAAATATATAAAATAAAAATAAAAATTTGAAAAAGTCAAATAAAATCCATTACAAAGGTACCCTGGTTTTCCTCGCTAAACCTTCTGGTCACCTAGGCATCTTACCACACATCCCTTTCTGCCACGTCCCACTGCCGTGTTTCTCTGGTTCTGATGAGCATCAGGTAACTGTGCTGGGGAATTTCAGAGCTATCTCTTTAAGGATGATCATCAGGGAAATAGCGAGGTATGTAGGAGGACAAACTACTAGAACTATATCTCCTGTATTAAATCCCTTCCTTGCTAGTGATTGAAATACCTTTTCTCAGATATTTGATGAGAGACAGGGGAATCTGAAGGACCAACATCTCCCGTGAGGATTCTTTGGATGCTTTGTTGTGCTGGGATTTCAGTTGCTGGCAGAGGCAAGCAGTGAGCTGTAGAGGATGCATCTTCTTTTACATCACAAGATTCGTTCTTGACATCAGCCATAAGTAGGAGGAAGAAGGACAATGAGTGCTTCCTGGTTTCTCTCTAAGGAGGACAGTCTCCCAATAAAGCGAGGTTTAAAAGTGAGATGTTCGTATTGCATTGCTTTGTACAGGGCAGTAGTTATGGGGATTTTGGGGAGGAAACAAGGAATGCTGGGATATCTGGCCATCTCACGCCAGACTCCCATGGGCCTTATCACCACCCCCAGCCTGCAGGATTCATGCAATATTAAGGACTGCTTAGAAATACCTGAACGTAGGATGAAATTTAAAATGTTATGTTGGTACAAGGAATGTATTTGTAGTTTTATTTTATTTGTAGTTTTATTTTACCTGAACCCATGTGAAACCTAGAGACAGACAGTGTGAAAGGGAGATGATTTTTACTTTGTTCAGGTCATTATGTTGAGTTTTCACCCTTTCAGAGAGCTATGAGAGATGGTGCTACTCCTAGTGCCTGAGTGGTAAACACAACCCATTTGTGCCAGGCTGGATTTGTGGGTATTTTTATTCAAGGGATTCTTGGTACAAGTAAACTGGCTAGCTAGTTCCTTCTGTCTTCAAAGGTGGTGATACTTGGATATGTTTGCCTTAGAGCAAATATTATCAGCATAAATGACTTTCCTAGGTTGTATTGCAATGGATATAATAGTTAAGGATCTAATTACTTGCAAGCATGGATTGTATGACCCGTGGATTTATTTCAGGTACATTAAAAGTAAGGTAACAAAGACTTATTTATACAAAGGAGTCACTGTTTCTCTTGTTCCTTTCTTCCTTCACTTCTAATGTGCAGGCCGAACAAACACCTTTCTGATGCAGGCTTTTCGGGAATTAAAGGGGTGTGATTCTCAGGGCAAAGAGAAAGTGCTGCCAGCTCAGACTGTAATGAAGTAAAGTTCTTCTGCACAGACTCTCTTTTCTTTTTTTTTTTAAATATTTTTATTATTATTAATATGAAAGAAATAGCAATGAGACATTTTCACTACAGGTTAGAAGGCCAGATACAATACTGCATATGGCTGTCTTCGTCATAGCTGGTCAGAGTACGAGATGCAGACATAATTTTCTACGACATGGCTCAGCTAGAGGTAGCCTTATGTACTGCTCCAGTAAGAGGTGAGATAAAATGAGTTAAAAAGTACAAAAAAGAGCTGGGGAAATAGCTTAGTGGCATAAGCTCCAGCCCAACAAGCAAAAGATTCAGAGTTTGATCCCTGATACTGGAAAAAAAAAGGGAAATATAGATTTTACTTGCTTAGAAAGTTAATGTTTGTGTGTGTTTTATATGTAAATTCAAATTGGATTAATAAAAACTTTAATGTTCAGATTACTTTATAAGACCACAGATTTCATGAAAATCAAATCTCAGGGTTTTTTCCCACTATGTCAATTTTCCAGTTTTAGAATTTGTCAGCTTTCATTCATGAATTTAAATACTATGATTTTTCCCTATATTTTATAATTTATTATACATTATTAAAATTTCACTTAGGTTGGAGCTCACAAAGTCTAAGAGTGCGTGTATCAGTCTTCGTAGGAATATTAAAAATTTGAAATTTCAAAAGAGATTTAGTGGCCATGAGTCTGGTTGGGAGAATTCATCTAAATTATTACTCCTCCTAACTATCATGTATGATCCATGGGAAATGATTTTCCCCCAGCAGCTACTGACACACTTGTTGATAGTTCAGAATTAGCAGCTACTGCTATAGCTTCTGCCATTTTTTCTTGCCCTTCACAGCACTGAATTTACCTTCTTTTCTCTCACTATGCCCCCACTCCTTTCTGTATTTTTGACAATAACTATTTCATTGAATATAACAGAAACACGTTCAGTTACTTTCACAGAAATTTAGCAAGCCAAGGAGGCTGAAAAACTATGGGAAGTCCTTAGAAAAATTACCTTTTGCTACCATGAGTAAACACCCCCCAAATATGCATGAGTACCCAGAGGCACCTCTCCTGTACCTGTCTTCTCTCCAGAGATTCTGTTTTTCGTTCCCGTGTGTGCCTGGAAAGATCCAGGGGGAGATCAGGACTGGCCACATAGTTGCACACCTTTGTTCAAAGCACAGGCTGGACCCACACACATGGCAATCCCAAATGGGATTCTGGCTATGGAAAATGGTGGATACATTAGAAAACACCTAAGAGCTTGATGCAATACTAGGTACCAGGGAATGGAAGGTATACACAGAAGCAAAATGAGTGAAAGGACCTAACAAATAACAGAAAATCCCTCCACCACAAAATCAAAGTCTTTCATTTTTTTTCTGAAATGCAGAGTAGCCCACTCCACAATTTAGAAGTAAAACTAGGCACTATACCACAAATTGTGTGATGGGTTCTATGAAATGTTTCACTTCCTGTGATCCTAATTGGGTTTCCTTGTCTAATTCTGTGTAAAATAGTAGAAGCTTTTGGTTTATGGAAGAGAGATCCATCCGGCTATGACGGTCTGATTTCCATTCCCAGATTTTATTACTGGAAATGAGAAATATGTTCACCTTTCTTCATATCATAGTTTGAAATATGCAGTCATATCTACTTTTACAGAACTTTAAATGGGTGTCAATTACTTCTTTCACTGTCTTGGTGTCCACGACAACATAAAACAATTAGTGCGAACCAAACTTTGTTTCACTCTACTGCAGCTGCCTTTTCACTGTTTTTATTTGGGGCAGCTAATTTTTTTTTTTTTTGTCTTTTTGAGACAGGGTCTTGCTATGCAGTTCAGGCTGGCCCTGAACTCACTTTTGTAGCCCAGGCTGGTCTTGAACTTGCACCGATCCTCCTGCCTCAGCCTCCCAAGTGCTGGGATTATAGGAGTGCACCACCATGCCCGGCAAGGGGCAGCTAAATTCTTATACATCAAATGATTGTCCATAGGGTGTTGAGTTGCTGTTTGCTATGCATCCACAAGTCCTCCTATATGGCGAGCAATGGTCCTCTATGCAAACATTTGAAAATGGCTTCCCTGATGTATACATTCTTTCAAATTTCATTTGAACAGTAATTGAAAACACAAGATTTTTTCTCTCCACACTTTAATTCCTTTTATTATACTAGTTTAAAAGTCTCTGAAAAAAAAAGAACTTAGAGTCACTGTCTCCTATACCCATCACAGAAAAAACAGAACTATTGGATTGGGTTTTGTAAATCATGTTGCTAAAATTACATACTCAGTTATTAAAATTTAAGTTTCCTTGAATGAGGACAAAAAACTCATTTGCAAAAACTGTCACATTTAAATTATGCTGTCTCATTTCAGTCCCCAACAGATTAAGTTCTGTCCTGTGACTGTCAGTCCTAGCTTATTTTTGTCCAAAAGACATAACCTCCAATATATATATATATATATATATATATATATATATATATATATAACTCTGCGACTCTTCAGAGTAACTTTCTTCTGTAGCTGCTTCTTCTTAGGGCAATAAAAGGTTTCACGTGCAAATGCTCACAAATATCCAGCTTCTAAAGAAATTTACATTTATTACATTACCCAATTACACTCTTTAGTGAGTATTTCTAAAATAAATTTGTAATGTATAGACTTGAGCCTTTTACAACTCACCATATTAATATGGCTTTCCTTTTTATACCTCCTGAGTAGACTTTTCTCCTGCATGATTAAGACGAAGTTAAAGAAAGGCCAATATAACAAAAAATATATAACTTTTGTATCTGACAAGGTCCCCCTCAGGATTTACCCTGAAACCAAGTACAGCATTTTGTGGAACTTTCATCAGTGTCACCCCTGTGGATGGGCCATGGTCATTGCTTGGCCACTATCATACACTTAAGTTCTGTTCAACTGAGATATGCAGTGACGAGCTTTCTGGATGATCTATATATCATTATGTGTAGATGTATCTATCTATCTATATATCTATACATCACTCCTGGTGATCTTCCTGCTTTCAGCCTTTCCAGCACTGGGATTACAGCCCAACACCCCCAGACTCATGGCTTTCAGCCTTTCCAGCACTGGGATTACAGCCCAACACCCCCAGACTCATGGCCTGCTCAGCCGGCATTGGGGGTGGGGCTAGTGTGACATGTGATGACGGAGATGGAGCGGTCTCTGTGCTGTGAGCTATCTCACCAGCCCCCGCCTATGTTTTTATAGTGAAATAGAAGTTGTACTGCCTCCTCCACTCCATGAATTTTTCCTCACTTGGTGAATGAAAGAGAACTTGTTATGAATGGAACCGTATACAGGTGCAAGTCTGAGATCACTTTGTGGGGGCTTTAGTTAGCCGTTGATGTTTACATCCCTACTCCTTCAGGACTTTAAATCAAATTCTGATAAGCAGCACAGAGTGAGGATATTCTCTTCACGTACATTGCTATTGTGTGCCCCCATTTTCTTCTTGTTGCTTTGTTGTTGCATTCTTGACCAGAGTGAGAATCAGGAAGGTGCCCAGCGCAGGCAGAGGGCCTGCAGAGCCCCTAGGGAGCTCTCCAGAGAGCACCCAGGGGCTTTTGTTTACATACTTTTGTCCAGCATGGCATCACACAACGTGCCAGTTCCAAATAAGGAAAAGCACCTTCAGTATCAGCTGTGTACATAGCTACCCAAGTCAAATGAAGCTCCCATCCTTGAGGATTGAAAAGAGAATGTTATCTTTGCAGCTTATCAGTGTTTGAAGGGGGAGACATGTTCAACCAGACTTAACGCTCCACTGTGTCTACCTGCATTGACACTTTGTACTTCTGCACGAGCATGTACAGTGTTTGTTTGTTAGGTGGCAGTTAAGAGTAAGTTTAATTTTAAAAATATAAAAAAATAAGAAAAAACATTGAGCAACGTTGTTGAGCAAAGGAGTCATTCTATATTTTAAGATCCAGAAGCCTTTCCATGTCCTTGCCACAGAACGTATCAGATGAAAAAGTTGCTACTGCACTGGTTCCCTAGTGCAGTTGCTTGGAAAAGCAAGAACTTTCTTTCTTTCTTTCTTTCTTTCTTTCTTTCTTTCTTTCTTTCTTTCTTTCTTTCTTTCTTTCTTTTTTTCTTCTACGTGAAGTAAAACTTTCTCACGTACAATGTGCAGAGTCCCCTATTTTTTTGACTGTTGTTCTATAACAACAAAACTTTATTTCTAGGGCTGAAGGAACTAAAGAGAAATTCTTATAGAGGGGAGTCTGCAACTCTCATTTCCATTTTTCAAAAGCAATGTATGATGTTTCTCATGCCTCTGAAAACATAATGTTCCGGAATGATATTTCTTGACAGTTCGTGAATATAAACCCATCTATTCATGCAGGTGGCAAGAGAGGCAAGTTTTCATTTTTCTAGGAACAGGAGAGGCCACCAGGACAGAGCTGCATACTTAATACACAACACCCACAATGAAGTTTATTTGGCCAAAGTTATAAGACTATATAGAGAAGATGGAATGAAAAATTTCTAATCTCTACACAATACATTTTCTGTTAGGGATATTGTTCATTTCAAACATCAGTAAATGAACGGTGAATATAACTAAACCCTAATTAGTTAAAATAAAGATACATTGTACCAGGACATCTTATGGCATGCTATAGTTTTACTTATTTGAAAAAGCAATATAAAAATTTTGTAGATTTTAAACCATCATAAACAACTTTTTCAGTTGAAAAAAATCTAGTTCTTTTATATGTATATACCACATATAATTAAGGTCAGATTTCAATATTATACTTTAAGATTAAAATGTCAATAAGTGTCTACTATTCAAGGATGGACTCCCCTACAGCTACAGCTATGGGGTATTAATGTCTCTAACCATAGGACATTCACAATTTATTGGAAGAGACAAATACACACATAACTAAATTTCATTTTGATCTTCCTCTGACCCACTCCATTAATTCAATAATGTAGAGCTAATCATTATTGATATACTTTGTCCTTGTTAACATTTGCCAAGTAATTTGCCTCGAAGTCTTTCATTGCCAGCAGATTCCTTCTCTTTAGTGTGTTACACTCCACTTCTGCAATGACTCTTCTCTTTGCAACACACCAGGACCACTATGATGAGATACTGAGCACTACCCTTGACAGTTAATATTGCATAGTCCAGAGCTTCAAGGTTTTTAAAGATTCCACTGGAAAAAAAAAAAAAAAACTGTCCACAAACTTGTTCGGTACAAATCCCTCTGTCTAGTCATGTTCGCGTTGCCAAGACACAACACGTGACACCCAGGGGACAGTTCCATTGGGTCACCGTATTAAGAGGTTGCAATCCATGTATTGCCTCACTTGGAAACACAATGATGGGGTGGAGGGGTGTGGCTCAGAGGAAAACTGCTCACATGGTGGCGTCCAGGAAGCAGAGCAAGGAGGAGGCGGTTGGGAGGGACTGGACACTTTCATGTCGCCATGATAATAAAGGTCTGCAAGCTCAATGCCACCACTTTGAATACCTTGTGTAATTGCAGAGGCCAAAAGCAACCTGCATGTATCTCATGATGTTCTACTACATTTACTATTAAAATATTTATGTGAGCTTCTTCTTGAAATGTGTATACTTCTTTATTTTTTTCCGGTGGACTTTCCATTCATTCAATTCAGGCTTTATTTCCGACAAATGATGACCCTATGCAACTGTGTCATTTGCTCATCAAAATATCATATAAGTGATTCCAGTGGCCGAGAATGTCCATTTGGCTGGAACACAAATATTCTTACTTTTGAAATGGCTGCAGTTAAGCATTGGAACAATACGTCTCTAGGGACCGAGTTATGCTTAATTGAAAAGGAAGTATGCCTTCTCTTGTTTTTAGTTCAGAAAATAAAACTGCCAGCAAGGAGACGGTGTAGGGTCCAAGTTACAGCGTATCTTATTAGGAGACTCACAGAAAACAAATAGGAGGAGTCTCTTAAAAAACAAGTCTTGTGGAAGGCCATTAAAAGTGTGCCTGTCTTTTTAGGCTGTAGCAGCTTTATGTTAGAAAGTGAAAAGACATGCCTATCCATAAAATAATGGCTCTTGTAAGGGAGATGACTAGACGAGGAAGTCTGTCCGCTTCTATATTTCCCTAGCCATACGTCAAGATCAAGTTTCAATGAATGACCTGGAAAATGCAGCCTTGAGTTCTGCTATCACTCCATTTATTTATTTTTGCATTGGATAGTAGATAAACTTCAAAAGGACATTGCCAAATGTCTCAGAATGAAATACAGTGCAGTTTGTATTGACCAGCTACAATTTACAGTAGTGTTTTTTCTTCTGAAAAATATAAGTACAAAAGCTAAGTATAATGTAGTCAGCGTTAATGATTCACAAGTCACACAAGACTCAGTGAATTCCAAGAGGATGCACAGAAGCCCGCGGCTCCGTTCTTTTATTTTAACTTCTTTCTCCTATAGATCCACAGGGCTGGGGAGATAGCTCAGCAGCATAAGCGTTTACCCGGCAAGTGCAAGGTTGTGAGTTTAATCCCATGTATATACAAAAAGTACAATACTTTAGATCCTTTTAATTGCAAACATATTGTTGTGATGATGTATATTTCCACACCTACTGGAAATCTCATTGCAAAATAGTAAATTATTAATAAGTTGATGATCATGATAATGAAGCTACTTTATTAAAATTGGAGGGATTTTTGTGCTAGAGTTTGTGGGGGAGATTTGCATATAGAAACATAAATATTCCCCCAAGGTAAAACTTCTGCCTTCATTGAAACTTTTAGTGAAATCTCTTCATTCTTCATGACATTGTTCACCTTTTTTCACCGACATGATAGTCATTTTAGCATAAGAGTCTGAAAGCCTAACGTATAATCTGCTGCCGTGAAAGAATTCACAGTAGAATTCTCAACATGGGGTTAATTACGCAGAAATGAATGAGTAAACCTCCTGAGAAAATTCTCAGAGCTGCTTTGCTCTGTTTCCTTTTGATAAAAATGTGCATGCTCGTTTCATTTTTTAACAACAGAAAACTCAGAAGTGGGGCCTGGCAGGATTGCTCAGTGGTCTAAAGCACCTGCTTAGGAAAGCTTAGGCGGCTTCAGGGACCGCGGTTTGATCCCCGGCACCACATGCTACGCCAGCCCTGCCCTCAGGGCAGGCTGAGCCAGCCATAAAAATAAATAAATAAACAAACAAACAAACAAAAGTTCTGAAACAAGAAAATAACTAAATAAAAGAAAAACTAAAAAAAAAACAAAACTCAGAAGTGAGAGAATACATTTACATACCATATGCATCAACGCCAAGTGCTTATCTTTTGTTGATATGATGAAAACACAATTCATAAAAAATAATTATTACATTATTAAAAATGCTTACAAAACACTATTCCATAAGGATATAAGATCCTACTATAAACAAGAGAGAATAGCAAATTAAAAATAATTGATAGCATAAAGAGAGAAATTTCGAATCTGAACAGAAACAAAAATGACCTAGGGTAGCCACTCAAAATTTTCTGAACTCTCTGAATGCAGGATTATATTACTAGCTCTGTTACTGCAGGTTCATTCAATAAACACAAAACCCATTGAAATTATATAAAGGGCATTTCATTAAACGACTCAAAAGCTTTGTGAGATGAACCATAGAAACGCTATTGTATTAAGCAGAGCAAGTGAAGTTCAAAGAATACAACGTCTTTTCTGTACCACAAGACTCACACTCAGATCAAGTCTCCAAATCCCATTCTCACTCTCTAAGGTTTATGGTCACGTGACAGATAATTTATACTGAAACTTAAGTTAGGGGTTTGGAAGTTCAAGGGGAGAAATATTTCATATGTAAATTGGCTTATTATTATGGGTGCAGAACGCCAATACATCATGTATGAATTAGACTTTATATGAAACTACATTCATTAGCACAGTGTGGGGAAAAACCAATAGACCAAAATGGCAAAACAAACTTTGAACCAGATGAGCACGTACATGGCCAATTAATTTCCAGCAAGAGCATCAATGCAATTTTAAAAAGAAGAGAAAAAAATTTAACCCTGTAGGCCAAGAAAATTAGATGTTTATATGGAAAAAACAACCCCTCATCCATATCCCTTATCATCCATAAAGTTAACTCTAGATGAACTTAGATCTATTACATTTCAAACTTTGAATCTTTGAGGAAAAAACAATAATGGGACACTGTGACTAAATGGAAACATGCGAAAGACTTTGAACATATAAAAAATATAAGTTAGTTTCTCTTTCAAAAGCATAAACAAGAAAGTATCTGTTCTTAGAAAAAAAAAACAAAAGAAATACAAAAGCAAAGGAATGGGAGAAATTGCTCACATTACATTTTTGCTAAGGGACTTGTAGATAGATTAAGAGAACTGCAAGACAGTTACTAAACAGAAGGCAACAACAACAGGTATAAAAGATCTAAGATCATTTGAAAAGGTAATGATGGATAGGCACACAATGTGTTTATTGTAATAAGTGATCAGTTATATGTAGATTAAAAACAAAACAATAACTTACACAACTATTCTGTGGCACATTTATTTATTTATTTATTTATTTTCTGTATTTAGGCCAGGATCTACAGGGTCTACAAGGTCTCACTGCATAGATCAGACTTGTAGTGATTCTCCTGATTTCAACCTCCCAACTTCTGAAACTACAGGCGTGCACCACCACGCCCAGTCTCAATCAGCATCTCAACTTGCCTCACAGCTGGGGCCAGCAGGGCACATCTGGATGAAGCCCTCCTCATTATGTCTTATCAGGTGCTTTAGTCCACTAAGCTATCAGACTGGTCTGTTTGTGGACTTAAAGAAAAGGTTAACAATACCAAGGTTTGGTGAGGATGTGTAGCAACGGACCCACATCTGATGGGAGTGAAAAATTGTGCAATTCTAGAATCGCTCAGGTGCTTTTTGATAATGTGGTGCAGTCATACCATGATAAAGTTAATGTGTATCCATTTAAGCAATAGAAATAAAAACTTACAGGGTTTGTGGAATGGAAAACAAAAGAAATGAAAACTGTAAATTTCTTGTAACTTGTAAATCTTCAAAACCACTGTTTTTCTTGTTACTCTCCTACTAGCCTGTCTTGAAACTGTTTTACTTTTTCATTTTTTTCTCTGTTTAAAAAAAAAAATTAGACTCCCTGAGATAAAATGCTAAATTAAAAAAAACAGGAAACTCAAATAAATATGTATTTTTCAGAAGGAGTAAATATGGTCATTAATTACCTGGAAAAAATAAAGGTCCAGAAAACCAGTGAAACAGTGAGATTTTTTTTTTTATCATACTACATAAATAATCACTGTCATCAAGAACTTAAAGGGACTGGGGAGATAGCTCCGTGGCACAAGAGCCTGCATGGTAAGTGTAGGTCATGACTTCAAACACCGGTCTCACAAACTCACAAAGAAAGAAAGAAAGAAAGAAAGAAAGAAAGAAAGAAAGAAAGAAAGAAGAAAGAAAGGAAGAAAAGAAAAGAAAGAACAGAACTTAAAAAACAAAAGCAAATACAAACTGCAGGTGAAGTTATGAAGGAAAAGGAAAATTTCCACATGGTTGGTGGAAATGTAAACGGGTAAACCTGTGTTGACATTGCTTACTAAAGTCCTTCAAAGTCTAAAAGTGGAAATTACATTTCATCCATTGAGCCATTCCTCTTCTGAGCATCTGTTCTAAAGGGCTGGAGATTTCTTCCTACAGAAATACGTGCATATCCATATCTATAGAAATGAAAACCATGAGCAAAATCTCACAACTGGCCTAACTACCCCACATCTGTGAAGCAATAAAGAAAAAGTGGTATATATTTGATCAGCCGTAGTGAAGTGTATGCTGTACCCAGTTCTTATTTTTTCAAGAAAATGAAACCATTTTGAGACCATACTACTAAGTGAAATGAATTAGACACATGATGCATATTGCATGGTGTTTCCTGCATGAGAAACCCAAACTACAAAGAATTTATATAGCAATTTTCAAAAAAAAATACAGGAAATAAGAAGGCAGACTGTATGGGTGTGTGTATGTGTATAGCTTCCTTATAATTATCAAGTTATGTATTTCTTTTACTTCTGTTTCACCTATTACAGAAATGCAGAATGTTGTTTACTTCAAAGTTCATCCATTGTAAAGTTTGAATGGTAATACAAGTGCTAAAATTCTAGCAATATTCGCTTTTCTGTTTCTATGGCGTTATTAGTGAAAGATAAGTAGAGCTGCGTTTTTGTGTACATAGTTTTACTGAGCTGACTTATAAGGAAGCAGAGTCGCTTACATCTTAAGAAATGTGAGTGGGCCTTTAGCTAACTCTTAATTTTCAAATGTTTGTAAGGATGGATCTTTCTCTGCAAAACACAGTCAAATTATGACAAAATGGGAAAGACCTTCAAGCACAAGTGTTAAGGGGAAATGGGGGTTATTAGGAAGCATAAAATTGGTGAGCACGTCATCTATTAGCACCTCTAAATGTCTTAGCCAAACAGTAAAGTGAAGACTTCTGTTTTTTTTTTTTTTTTTTTATTGTCTCTGACTTCCTGTCTTTTAAGTGCAAAGGCTGATGGGGAAAAGAGAATGTGCTTTCGATTGTGTAGAACAAACACTCGAAGCAGAATGTGTCTGAATCTTTATGGTGTCTGAGAACTAACAGGGAGTATAATTGGAAGTTAGTTCCTCATGGGTTGTCTCTTTGGCTCAGCGTACGAGTATTGCCTAAGTCTGTTGCCATATGAATAACACATACCAGCAACAATACCTATATCAAAATAGTCTCAGTGTTCATGAGGTATATTTTCTTTGTTTAAAAGAAAACCAATGGATTATTAAACTTCTAGCTTTATTTGATGATCTGCTCTGCACCTTCAGTTGCTCCCACCTTTTTGTTTAAAAAATGATGAAATAGTTACCAAAGAAGCAATTTGCAAAGCACAGATTGCTCATTTCCATTTTTCCACCTTATTTCACTTTATGTTTTGTGCATAGTATGTCAGTTCACACAGACTACAGTTAAAAAGACAATTGACAGTCTCAAACAGCTTTCTCTCTGAATTTTGCAATACAACTCTGAAAAGGCTATGCTAATAACAGAGCTCCTAAATAACAAAGAAAATATATTATTTCGTGACATGATACAAATGTACCTTGATAAAGTGGCTTTCTGTTTTTCTCTTGTACCATCTTGGTACAATTTTAAGTTCATGGCTCTTTTTCGGTCTAACACCTTACTATGCTATACTTAATTTTGCAAGCGACCTACTTAGATGGACTGTTTCTTTTTATGGCTCAAAGGACTTGTTTTATTGTACGTATGAGGAATAGGAAAATAACGTGTATGAGTTAGTTACACTCTTATGGCAAGAGCATAGACACTGATGAGATCACGTAGGAACTGCTAAGTCTCACTCAGGCTGTTCTTCCTGCGGTGACAGGGAAGTCAATATTGAGTTTCAGATAACAGCTGGAATTTTGACAATGCCCATTAGTTAAGTCTGTCTGAGCCAGACTCACATCAATGTGTTTTCTGCCCCTTGATTCGGCTGTGCACTTGGAGAAGTCCACAAAACCACAGAGAGGGAACACTGGGGACAGTTGGCATGCTGTTGACCAACCGGAGAGCCATACAAGGGAGACCCTGTTAACAGAACTGTCTTGCAAATATGCTCTGCACTTCTGTGGGATTTGGAAAGGCCTATGAACATTTTGTTCAACATCTGATTTAAAAAAAAAACAATCCGCAGAGCAGATTAACCGAGGATGAACATAGCCCTGCCCTTCCAAATTACAGCAAAAAAGAAACTGTTTTCATTTGTTAAAACTTGCTATATCCTAGAGATGAATCGCAGATAGAGATTCCTTTAATCCTACAACAAAGATTAACGGTAAATGCTAGTTAGTATTTTCAATTTACACTCAAAAACCTGAGTCTTTGAGGCAGTGGATAATTTTTAAAGAGATGGAGGGATCTGACAGATTGGGATCAAGATTTTAGCCCATTGCAAACCTGACAGCTCAGACTGTTAAAAAATCCGGGCTTTTTTTTTTCTTTTTTTTTTTTGAGTTGGGAATCAGTAACAGAAGTGTGTACCTTTAGTGTTAAATTACTAGAAGTAATCTTATTGTTTAAGTGATTCATTCTAAGTTGGCTTCTCCAAAGCACTCTGCAGATGTTATCACAAATGAAAGCACTGTTCCTGGACAAGGCACACAAGGAAATTTAATTCAGGTAAGTTACAAATTCTCAGAATGAGGAAATATTTTGTCTCCTGTACAGTTTGGTTCTTTTAGCTATTATTGTCCTGGCTGGTCTTGGGTATAGTATATAACTGCATAACTATTGAGTTGAAATACAATGAATCAAACTCAAATCATAGGCTTAGGCCTGGGGAGATAAGTCAGCTACCTAAGAGCCTACCCGCCAAGCACTAGGATCCAGGTTAGATCCTCAGTATTGCATACCATGCCACCCTGGAACCCCAGCTAGGTCATGCCAGACAGCAAAACTGAGCATGATAGGGCAGGCCGGTAACCCCAACCTTGCAGAGGCTGAGACAGCAGGATCACCAAGAGTTCAGGATGTGTAGCAAGACACTACACCAGAGAAAGAAAGAAAGAAAGAAAGAAAGAAAGAAAGAAAGAAAGAAAGAAAGAAAGAAAGAAAGAAAGAAAGTTATAGGCTTGTTACTGAGGCTCAGGACAATTGTCGAATGTACTCTTGGAAAGACTGTAAGAAGGCATAGAGAGGTTAAGAAGAAAGAAAATTAAACTACCATATAAGTAATTACATAAAATGATAGCTTCATTATAGAAACAGAAAATTCCCGTCTTCCATGTCAGTCTTCCAAGAGCTCAAACTGTCACCTCCATGGGATGACTTCTCACATCATCTGGGATGAAATTATAATTAATTAAAATCTGAGATCGTCCTTGATGATTGTGAGTCTGTCTTAAATGGGCAGAGCTGTTCAGTTTCTGAAACCAAATGTGCAAAGGCCTAAGATTGCCCAGGTGTTTCTGACATTAACTTGCTGAGGGTGAACACAACATTGTTAAACATTGAATGTACAAGTAGAGTAACACATTAAAAAGTGTGAAATCATTGATTAATTCCCAATAAAATAGCAGGTGAAAATTGCTCACATATGCGCTAAGAGAATGGCAAGTCTACTGGTAGGAACTTTATGTTCCTTTACGTTGTTTTTTTTTGTTGTTGTTTTTTTTTTTGTTGTTGTTTTTTAGCAAAAGAAAAGATGTTGTTGTGGAAAAATACAAAATTCTGCTCAACTTAATGAGAGTGCAGTAGACAGACAACTGGTTTTCTTTGCAAACGTTTCCTATACGCTTTGTATAAATTGGTGTTTTACACCACTAGTATAGTGCTGTGACTCTACCAAGAGCTCATGAAGGGGGCTGAAAGTAAGTCCAGCGAGAACACACAGGCATACATTGGTCCAAGGTGACAAAAGACAGACAGTGAAATGAAGAGGCTTGCTTCAAATTGTAAAATCTTTAATAGTGATAGGGCCTTCAGTTAACTTAGGTAGAATCACACAAAAAAATAATGCAGCGTAAAATAACAATACAACAGGAAGCAAATTAACAGTGTTGCTGTTTTCAGACATCTAGCCTAGGTCTGTAATATTCTTATCAACTTTGAAGAATATATGAGATAATACATACTTTACATACTCTTCAATGATAGCATTGATACATTCCCACTTACACCATGGCCAGCAGTAAAGAGCTACACAGATTGGAGCTCCTGTCAAACTTTAATTTGTGCAGCAATTCAGAAGGTATCATATGAAAGCCTGGGTTAGTGTACTTACTGGAAAGAAAAAAAATATGGAATTGAGTTATCCCAATATTTATTTCCTTTTCTTTTTTCTTTCTTTTTTTGTTTCTTTGTTTATTTGTTTGTCATTTGTTTTTTTGAGACACAGTCTCGCTATGCACTTTAGGCTGGCCTTGAGCTTACTTTCGTAGCCCAGGCTGGTCTTAAACCTGCACTGATCCACCTGCCTCAGCCCCCCAAGTGCTGAGATTTCAGGCATGCGCCACCATGCCCAACCCAATATTGATTTCTACAAAAGTGTTTTTGTTTTAAAATGCCTTCGGAAAAATATTTATCGCTTTATTTTTTGTAGCAAAATCAAAGCTTTTACTTATAATAATTAAAAAATAGCATAATGTCATAGGAAGAGACTCATTTTTCTCATCTCAAAATTTCAGTAATCCTCCAAATAGCCATAGAAGTTCAAAGATATTTGGAGGAATCATTATACATGTATGTAGTTATTTAGTTATTTCTTACAAGCTTTTTTTTTTTTTAAAGAGAGAACAAATTAGAATTAAAACAAAAAATTACAGGTGGTACAGTTTTACACTTAGCAAAGTAATATGAATTTCACAATGTTTATTGTAATACATAGTGTTGTTTTCCAACTATCTTATGCATGCAAAATCAAAGAAGAAGTAAAAAAAAAGAAAGAAATGTATAATAAATTAAGAAGAGGAAAAGTACAAACAATGTAAAAAAGGGGATAAAAAAATTAAAGCATTAACTCCTTCCTTCCATAGACCAGCTAGGGTGCACAGTTGTCCAGACCCGTTCTGCCACACACATAGGTAAGTCTCTTTCCCCTAATCTCTCTCCTGTCCTTCTCCACTCCATAACTTTTTCCTTTTGAGTAAGTTCATTCCACTTTCCCAGTGTCTATTGTACCCTTCAGATTCTATTTTTCTCCTTTAGGCTCTCACACTAGGAAGACAATTTAAGTCGAGTAAAATATCTCAGTGGATAAAAGGGCTTGCATGCAGGCACAGGGCAGGTGGGGAGGTTCAGTCTCTGGGGCTGCCCTGCCTGCCCTGCGTGCCCTACCCTAAGGGTGAGCTGAGATAGCAATTGAGACTGGATGTGGTGCCATGTGCCTGTAATCCCAACTCTTGGGAGGCTGTAAACAGGTGGGTCACTAAGAGTGCGATCTAGTAGTGAGGCTCTGAGCATCATTGAGACCTTTCCCTAAAATGCAAAAAACAAACAAACAAACAAACAAACAAAGAAGACAATATATGATGTGGATCTGATTTGTTCGCTTAAGAGCATGTTCCCTAGTTACATCCATTTACTGACAAAAGACTCAAATTTATCCTACTTTATAGCTGAATAATATTCCATTGTGCAAAAATAGCACATCTTCCTTATCCATTGTTTAGTTGATGGGCATCTGGCTTGTTTCCAGTATTTAGCTAGGACAAATTACGCAGCTATAAACATGGGTGCACATATATTGCTGTAGGATAGGGTCTTCAGTTCCGGAAAAATACCCAAGAGGGGAATAGCTGGCTTGAATGCACTCTCTAATCCTAGGTTTTAAAGGAATCTCCACACTGATTCCCTCAGTTGCTGTGCCAGTCTGCATTCCCACCAAGAGTGCAGAAAGGTTGCTTTTTCTCCGTAGCCTGTACAGCATTCGCTATTGGCTAACTTCTTGATGTTATTCATTTCTTCTGGAGTGAGAAGGAATTTCAGCGTGGTTTTAATTTACATTGCTCATTGGTCATTCAGGAAACCTTGCAAGCTTTTCAGACGCCTTCCACTAACAAAGTTAAATTGAAGATGTTATTGCATTACATTTGGTTCCAGCCAGACTTCTGCCGTGAGTACAAGAGCAGGTTTCTCAGCATCTAAGCAACAGACACCTGTTATGCAGCTTGAAGGCCATCTTTAAGTTAATCCTCAGTGCCATGCTCACCAGGCAGGTGAATAGTCTCTTCTTTATTGTCCAGACTCCCACATCATGTTACTGCTGTGTGACCTTGAATGAGTTTTTTCTTTCAAACAATTTGCTATTGATTCTATTTTATTTTTCTTTCACTATTATTTTTAAAACTGTACCATAAATTTTAAACATATCTCATATTTCAAAATACTGTCATGCAGGGTTATTTGTATTTGGATCTTTGCTTTCTAGGAATCCTCTGAAAATTTTATATTTTGCTTAAATGGAGCAACGCTTCTTATGAAGGCAATGGACATTTTAAATGCTAAGCAATGGTGTATGTGTGCCAGTATATTGTGTGTGTGTGTGTGTGTGTGTGTGTGTGTGTGTGAAAGTTATACACCTTATAGTCTCATGCATGCACAAATAATTATTATTTGGCTCTTTGTATATATCTCTATGAACATTCACAACTTGCAATTAAAATATGATGGCCTTGCAAGATGATGTGTAATAATTACCTGTAAACTTCATGTATGGAGCATCAGAAGAATCTATTGCGATTTGGATGAGTTCCATTTCTTTAAAAATATTACTTGTATCTTGGAATAGTATAACATGTGATTACCAAGACATTTTCTAAAGAATTTGGCAGTGTTCAATAAGGCACAGAGCACGCATTTGAAATGAAATGCTTAATGTTTAATTCATCTCAAGTGCAAAAGAAATTGAAGGTTTTCTTAATTCAAGTCACTTATGATAATTTTATCAGAAATCAGTAAAAGTCTCCAAATTTTGCATGCTGAATTATGGGATGTATTTATGCAAGTCTGTGGTAGACAATAAGGCATGTTATTAGAAGACTATCATAATGCTAGTTTTTTTTCAAATTCAATTGTATTAACTTTATACAGGTTATACAAGCAATACAATTTTTTTCACTCAATATTTAAACTTATTTCTAGGAAGCCATTAGTTATTCCTTGTGACCAATTAACTGAAACTGTACATTAACAATTTTTTAATTTCCCTCTACAATTTAGATATTTATAAATAGATCAATTTGTGGATATATCAGATTAAATGCACACATATACAAAACACAGTTACTTATTACACATAATCTCTGTGAATATAATCTCTAATTGAAATTGTACCTTAAGAGGTCTACTTTAGAAAGGATTACTGTGTAAAATATGCCATTAAAGAAGATTTTATTTCAGATTAATATAATACTATAGTTAATAAAAATTCTCAGCTGATCATGTACTCAAATAATTGTTTGATTTAGCAATACAGAATACAATTGAGCTGTAAATATTTCACAACCTGTCCTTCTTGTTTATCAATAAGTCCTTCAACGCCTCCTTCCGTGGTATTATCACAGTTATTACTTGCATATATTTGAGTGTATAATTTCAGAAAATTGAAACAACATGTAGGTACATTTAGGAAATATTTCCCGTATCTTGGTCTTTTAATCAGTATATTCACAGGCTTTATATGAGCTATAAAAAAGTTAATAATGTTTGGAAATTTAAATTCATCTCTCATAGAATCAGCAAAAATATTACTGAATAATATTTTATATTAACATCCCAACTTTCCCTCAACTGTAATGAAAATAAAATATACTTTAAATTTAAAAATAAATACAGTGTCATCTTAGTCACTTGTTACTGTTAGGTAGAAAATAAGCTTGCAAACTATAATATTGATACCGATACCCTCTTTAAAGAATTATCATAACTATTTCTACCTCATCCAAACTCATTGGCCCTTTGGCGCTATTTACTTCAAAGAAGATCAAAATTCAACTGGAAAGGACAGGAACTGGCAAATACATCACCCTGTGATAGTAATAAGGATTGGATGATGTATTAGTTAAGGTTTTACTTAGAGTTACAGATAAAATGTAAGGAACAAATATTATTGCAAGATATATAATGTATAAGGAATTACAAGATTGGCTTACATCAGTTGGCCACAGAATTGTGTGAGGAAGTCCCAAAGTCTGAAGCTCAGTGCAGTGCCCTGTGCAAACCTCTATTTGTCAGCCAATAGTTCTGTGAAGGAAGATTGCAGAGTCTGCGATGGATGCTGAGAAATCCAGGCCCGACGGTGAGGAGTCTGCACTGCAAGCCAGGCAATGAAGTCCAAACCAAAAGCGAAGTTGGAAGCTCCTCTGAGGAAGCGGAAGTTTAACCCCTTCCTCAGCCCCTTTGTATGGTCTCTTTGTGCTCAGTCACTCTGGGGAGGGTGCATTGTATCCTAGAGCCAGCCCTCTGTCGCCACCAGCCGGGAACCAAGTTGACACAATGTGTCAACCACTACAGACTAGATGAGATGCAGAGTTTTTGGTTGTGCGATCAAGTGCTTTCTACCAGAATCCTTTGATCAAAGCCCAGTCTTGTGTAAGAGCCTTGGAGTTGTAGGGGATAAAAGAATGCTGATGTCTTGGAGAGCTGTGTTTGTGGGCAAGGATGCATGTCTTGTCATGTCACATGGAAGGACAGAATGAGGAACTTGGACAGCTTCATTCCCAGATGTGGAATTTGAGAAAACTGGCGGCCGGTGACAATAA
This sequence comes from Myocastor coypus, assembly GCA_004027025.1. NCBI lineage: Eukaryota > Metazoa > Chordata > Mammalia > Rodentia > Myocastoridae > Myocastor > Myocastor coypus. The sequence continues at coordinate 66,485 of PVJA010005370.1, forward strand.
GCTGTGCAGCAGCTAGCCTGTGTAGTCAATAGCAGGAAAAGGGACAGCCTAGAATTGTTATCACCAACCAGGCAGATCTCGCGTTGTCCACCTTCAACATATCTCACAACCAAATTTCAAATCCATGTATCAGGAAATTAATTATACCGATGACATTAAATATAGGTCAAACTAAAGAGACCGACTCTGTGATGAAATACTCATACATCCGATCCAATACATCTGAGGACGCATTGTTCTGATAATTAGAGTGGACACATGTCAAAATGGTAGGGCACCACGGGAGCATGGAGGAAACCGTTAAGCCAGGAGCAGTGTGGCTTCCAGAGGACAAATGTGCCTTTGATTACACTCAAATACATCAAATCATCCTTGTAATGATGTCAACTTTGTAGGTGACAAGAGATCAGAGTCTCTGGACTTATAGGTGTTGCCCATCAGGGCTAACGTTCCACAAAGGAGCAGAGAAGATCAGCTCAGAGGCATTAAAACACATGGATAAGTAGGGCTAAGGAAAGGGAGTTCTGAGCAAGGCTAAGGCATTCCATTAGCAATTACATTTCTGGTGCTTACTTTTAAAGGTGTAAGCAAGGGCCTCTGAGGTAGCTCAGTGGACGATGTGCCTGCTTACGCAAATGCAGAGACCAAGACTGTCAACAGGCCATTCCAGGGGCCCGGCGGGATGGCTCAGTGGTCTAAAGCGTCTGCTTGGGAAAGCTTGGGCAGCTTCAGGGACCGCGGTTCGATCCCCGGCACCACATGCTGCACCAGCCCTGCCCGCAGGGCAGGCTGAGCCAGCCAAAAAAAACAAATAAATAAACCAAAAAAAGTTCTGAAAAAAGAAAAAATGAATAAAAGGCTACAAGGACAAAGTATTAGAGGATTCCTCAGGAGTTTTCTGGGTGGGGCATGATGGTGGAGCCCTTGTGTGGTCAGAAACTTTGAGAAAGAAGAGTAAATAATAATAGAACTTTAGTGTTAAGTGATGGTGGGGAGAACGGATGGGAATGAACTCAAAAGGACTATCAAAACTAAAGCTTGCTGATAGTCATCATTATCAAAGAAGCGTACCTAGTTGAGCAAAATGACTTAAGCTAGTAATCCCTGAACTCTGGTACTCTGAGGCAGGTGAATTAGAATTTTGAGCCCACCTGGAGTAATTTAGCAATTTCGGAGACTTTGCCTTGGGAGAAGAAAAGAAAACGTGGTGGCCAGGCTGGTAACTCAGTGAGAACACGACAGGTTTCATCACAAATACTGGAATCATGAAAGAAAGACAGAAGGGGATAGAGAGAAAAGGAAGGAACTGGGAGGAGGGAAAAAGCAGGGGTGGGGGGAGTGAAAGGAGGGAGAAAGAGAAGAAGAAAGGGAAGAGTAGGAGGGAGGGGAGAGAGACAGAGATAGAGACAGAGACACAGAGAGGGGAAAAGCATAAAAGGGATAGAGACTATGATATTTAATTTTTAATTCAGGGATCAGAGGTACGTGACACATGAGCTGAACCACAACAGGCTTAGGGACCATTACGGAGAAAATCTGAATATGTGAAACAAAAATTGTATTTGGAGCATCAAGAAATCGTCCCCAAGAACCTTTAGAGCAGCCTCTCTGCTTCGTGACACCAAGGAAGCCCAAAGGAAATGCAGAGAGCAGGACAACTCGAACAGACAGAGCTAAGGCTTTCAAAAGTGAGGGATCCATGCCTCAGACTTGTGCTGGGACAGGAACAGGGAAAGTGCACAGCACTGCCATGCTATTATGGACTGTTGGACTATACATACAACTATTTTTTCTTAGTTCAGTGAGAAGAAATATTTATGCCAAGAGTGTTTAGAAAAGATATCATGTCTGCATCTTGTACTCTGAACAACTACTACAACAATATGCATGGCATTGATTATTGTGGCTATCCTACTGACGCATTTTGAAACTGTCTTATTAAAAGTCATATTAAAGATCATTTTACAAAAAAGAAGAGGGGAGTGCAGAAGGCTTTATTGACTGAAGCCACAGAGAAGACAGAAGGCAGGGAGGTGGGGGTCCTCTGGTCTGAGCAGGGAGGAGAGAGCTTCGCTAAGGTGGAGTGTGAGAGGCAGCTTCAGTGAGACCCAAGGAGTAATGGGCTCCGCCTTGGGTTCAGGAAGTGAATGGAACACTGGGGGTGCAAAGGAGGAGAAAGAGGAGGTGGTCACTGGGAAGAGAAGCCCTCATTCTGGGGCATTCGCTGTATTGAACCAGGCCATGATAATTTAGCACTTTGTACTCAGGTCAGAACTTACCAGGATGATAATCATAACTGGAAAAGAAAAGATTAAAAAGAAAAAAAAGAAAGATTTTGGTACATTATAACACACGCATCTTTCAGTACAATTTTGTTGAAGATAATAGGACATCAATTTGATACCAAAACAACAGTTCCTTGAGAAGACTCAGAACTCTCTCCTCCAATCCCAAACTATTTACACTTAAATAGGGTTTTACTTAAAGAGAACCGCAGTGACTGCCAGAGCTCTGAACTCTGCCTGTTGTTGGATGCGTTGGCACCAAGAATAAGTAACGGGAAAACTGCCCTAGGGGAGAGTTTAGAGACTCTGTGTAGCTATTTCGCTTTAATAATTACCATGGTGCTAATTCACAGCTTCTCTGACTAGATACTTAGCTCTTAAGTAGCCTAGCAATTACAAACGTTGCCTTCAGCTGCTGCAATACCCTGTTGAATATTTATCAGATATTCCCTCCTTTCCTTCTTTCATTTTCACCTTTCTTTACTTTCCTTTCTTTTTCCTGCTTTCCTTCTCCTTTTTTTTCTCCCTTATCTTTACATTTTTAAATGTTTCCTTTTCAGTTCTTCCCTTTTGGTGTAGCAGCAGCTTGAAGTTTTCAAATTAAAACAGATAGGGGCTTCTTCGATTAAATATCTGCTAAAATGGATTTGCTTTACAGAGAGCGTTTGCATTTAAGTCTTAATAATTCTTTAAAAATTCCCATTACTAATGTGTCCTTATTTTGCGCGCTTTTGCATTTTCCCCTCTTACCTTGAAAATATGTAATCAGCCTTTTCAGTCAAAGCCTCTCTCTCTCTCTCTCTCTCTCTCTCTCTCTCTCTCTCTCTCTGTGTGTGTGTGTGTGTGTGTGTGTCTGAGTAACCATCTCCAACACTTCTATTTTACCACTCAAACCAGCTCCCAACTTGCTTATGTTGGAACTTCCATAATTTAGTATTTATCCCAGTCAGTCATTTGCAGTTGGACATCTGTATGCTCACCTTATATATTAGAGAAAACAAAACAAAACAAAAAACTAAGATTCAGAGGAGCTAAGAGATTCCAGCAAGACCTACAAACTGAAAAGCACTGCTGAGCCCTTAGCTCAGCTCTTGTGATGTTCCCAGCCTGGAAGGTGGATGGGTCCTTTGGAAATGACCTGGACATCAAGGCAGGAGGACGAGGGGTCCTCTATCATTCCAGGCCTCTTGGCAGCCCAGTTACTCCATGAGCACCGCTCTTCCGGGGCTGAGGCTGTGAATTTCTTAGAACCCTTTTGTACTCTTTTACTGAGTACAGAAAGTTCTGATTTCAACTTTGATCTCAGAGCGTGG
>PVJA010005371.1:0-11693 GCA_004027025.1 Myocastor coypus
TCTCTCTCTCTCTCTCTCTCTCTTTCTTTCCTTTTTGTCTTTTTCTTTTCTTTTTGTTTTTGTTTTGCAGAACCTAGGGGATTGAACTCAGGCCTTTGCACTTGCAAAGCAAGTGCTTATTCTCCTGAGCTATCTCCCCAGCCCTTTATAACTTTTTTAATGTTACTCTAATTCTTTAAAACTCCTGTAAAATTTTTAAATTTATTTCAATAAGTTGAAAACAAAACCTTATTATTATTGAAAATTCTCTCAAGTATCCTTCCTCTCAATCAACACAGTTTGTTCCTAAAATCATCTAACTGTTCATTTTCTCCCATCTGAGTGACTACCAACCCTATCAAAGTCCCTATCATCTTTTGTCTGGTCTATTCCAAAGCCCTCCTATTTTCTTTGCTCTTGCTCCCTGATAATTCATTTATTACATAGCATCAAGAATATGCTAGAAATTCGAAGTTTTACAATAGTCACATCATTTAAAACTATACAACCTATTACTATAGCATAAAATCTAAATACTTTTTGACTTAGGTTATCTAGTTATTATAGCAGATAAAAATGGACATTTTGTTGGAAGTGAAACAGTGTTTTTATTTTGTTTCCAAGAAGTTAAAATCAACTTTCTTAATATTGATTTGCACTCTTTCAAGTAGCAGACAAATAGTCTGATTCCTTATGACTGTGTGCATTTTATAGCTGACTTCTAAATGGAACCTACAGAAAATGTCTGGAAAGTTATATGACAGAGTTTTAGGCCTCAAATCAGCATGAAACATTTATGCCTGTGTTTTTCTGGTTGCACCTAGTCACATGACCGTAACTAATAACAAAGAAAGTTGGAAATTATGGTCATAGTGGAATAAATCATTAGAGGGGTGAAGTAATCTATTTTATAGTTTTCTCCATAACTTGATATGATTTCATGGTCTGCTATAAAGGGATTCTTGGAATTAGGGCAATTGTGCCCCCAACTTCATTATAGTTCTTTCTATTATTGTATATTCAAGATCTGTATACCTTACTGAGGTCTTTAAATAGTTATTTTCTGCATCTATATTTTTGGGTCCTTTATAATATTTATAAAAAATTATAAAATGTGCTATCAGTTTTAGTGTAAACATCCTAGGAAAGCTCTACATTAACTGTCATTTCAAAATGTTTCTCCACACTTCTCTATTTTGCCAGAGCTTCTTGGTATTTCAAAGACTTAGCACAAGGTCTCATTACTTGGTAAAAATTACTCATTTATTGCTTGCCTCCCTGCGAAGCTCAGGATCAGGCTTTCTTGTTCAGTGCTCTGTCATTGGTGCCAGCAGGTCTGCTTCTTAATTTAGAAAAATCTTTCTTAAATGCCTGCATGTACAAAAAAGAATTGGCCAGATTTAAGTGAAAAGACTAGAAGAGAAAGAGCTTTTTAGAAGGAATAATAAAAAGTATAAGAAAGCACATCTGGGAATTTATATAATGAGGGCAAACTCAACTGGGGATAGAGACTTGAGATTCTTATCCAGACTTCTGCTAAATTGTAAGGCTTCATTTTAGAATTGTGCAGCTGCTCCAGCGAGTAGTCAAACATTTCCATATATAATGCGATGTAATTTCCCGATAGACAAAACTATATAGCTTTGTCCAGAATTTTCTCCGGCTATTTCCCTTTTGTTTTTGTCAACTGGAGGGCTGTTCATTTAAACAAGGAAGAAACTGGGACTGGAATTATGAGTCCTATTATTTTGCAGTCTGTAAATGTTGCTCCACCATTTTGCCTTTTATAACCTTCCTTCAATTGATTTACTAAATATATTTAGTGAGATGTTAATAAACTGAAGAAAATCTCTTTTGGCTGAAGTTTTAGAATAAACTATTCCAGTTTAAACATGGAATTACTTAGTGTCTTATTCACCAAGACAAAAAGGCTTACATATTATGAGTATTCTACAGACCTCAATCTCTCATAAAGGGGTATTTATTGACATAATTATGTACACATGTACTCTCTGCTCAGAAGAAGCATACACATAATGGTCCCTATTGTTTCTTAGTAATTTGATGTTCTTGAGATTTCTTTTTTTTCTTTTTCTTTTTTTTTTGTCTTTTTGAGACAGGGTCTTACTATGCAGTTCAGGCTGGCCTTGAGCTCACTTTTCTAGCCCAAGCTGGTCTCGAACTCATACCGATCCTCCAGCCTCAGCCTCCTGAGTGCTGGGATTACAGGCGTGCGCCACCACGCCCGGCTCCTTGAGATTTCTTATAAAAACTGTATAATATAAAACTATTTTGAGGAAATACCTTTTAAACAAGCAAAGTCATATTAGAACAGTGAGCTTTAATTGTAGTTTCAAATTCTAGCTAATAATTCAATTTACTACTTTAAGGGAACTACATAAATAGCTTCATAATTTTCCTTTAAGGAAGTAATGTAAAAACCACCAATAACTTTCTCAGTTCCTTAGACCTTATGAGCTTGCACAATAGATTAATGATTTTAGTGGGCAATTTTCCTTTTTACATTTGAACCAACTCTTCATGAGTTGTCTCCCCTCTTTCAATTTGTGAGTATCAAGAAGATTTTAAGCCGGACGTGGTGGCTCACGCCTGTAATCCCAGCACTTGGGAGGCTGAGGCAGGAGGATTGGTGCGAGTTTGAGACCAGCCTGGGCTACAAAAGTGAGCGCAGGACCAGCCTCAACTGCATAGCGAGACCCTGTCTCAAAAAGACAAAAAAAAAAAAAAAAAAAAAAAAAAAAAAAAAAAAAGAAGATTTTAGAAATGTGCATGGTTTTGGTCCCTGGTACCAAAAAAATGTGAGTGATTATGGAGATTACAGGAAGAAAATCGTGTGCAGGATAAATTTAAGCCAATTTTCTCTCTCAAGATTATCTAGTATATTAGTATATTAGAAGGAAGAGATGAAAATTTGTGTTAGAAAAGAAGAAAAGTATCTGTTTTGGCAAGAATAAAACCACACAGACAATTTGCAAAGACATATATATTGGATACTAAAATACACCAAAATTATAAAGTATGTGTTCAGAACCATTCTTCAATATCATGTAGATGGTCACATAGGGAAGTTCTTAAATCACACTCCACTCATGTTAGGAAATGCCGGCTGCTCACCGCATACCACAGAAGTGCTACAGAACATGATGGCTAAGGAAGAGGTTACCACAAAGAAACATGTTAAGGTGACCCAAGAATGCCAGTGATGTCTCTATGCAGTGACTAAAGAGCTGTGCAGGTCACTGTAGTGTTTCGTGACATGAACTTTTCAAAAGAACAGAGGTGTTTAAATCATGGCACTTATTATTCTATGCCTCTAGGTCCTGGGAAGATTACTTAATATTGCTGAATTCTCAATTTTATCAGTTACAAAACTGGAATAAATAAACCCCGTTTAAAGATATCTTCATGTTAAATAGAATGAAGTTATAAAGGGGCTGCGTTAAAATAATTGCAGGTGTAATGAAGCTGATGGAGTGGATGGGCTCCTAGGAGATTTAGAAATACTAAATGTATTTGTTTATGTATCTGTTTAGCTTTTCTCTGGACTATCTATGAAACTATAGAAAAAAGCATAGTCTCATTTTGATAGCTAACCTACCTTAGCATACTGTTTTACTTGTTATAGAAGGTGAGTAGGCTTTAAAATTGGTTGTAGACTATTGCAAACACAGCAAATACTAGTATACTATTTTCCTGTAAGTTATAATTATTTCCTGGACATTACACAGTTACACAAAAAGTTATAAACGTTAAATGAAACTGAAAGTCTGGTTGTGTGATTAGCTGATGCTATAGTGGCTGAAATGATTTGACCATGGGAGAAATCCAGAATATAAAGATCAAAGTAAGACATAACAGGAAGGAGGGAGATGAGTCTTTTTCAAATGGAAGGAGGATCTGGAGGTGGAGGGAGCAGGCAGGAAGACAAGGGAAAGGGAATGAAAAGCGTGGAGGTGTGTTAGGGACACGTCCCTAACTCGTGAGAAGCAGGGCAGCTGTTATGTAGTGTGAACATGTACTAATAAAAATGGAACAAGAAAAATTACATTTAATCATTCTATATTTAACTAATCTTGGAATGATGAAAAATAAAGACATATCTGTGGGCAGAAATGATGTCACAGAACAGCATATTTCATTTTAACTACAGTTTGATTATGCATAAGACAATATAAGGCAATAAAGAGCTGATAATCTCTTACTGATCTTATCTATTATCAAGACTGATTTTGTGACTTAAGATGACTACTGGCTCAGAGAAATTAAAGAGCAAACTCAGGTGTTTAAGCATAGTTATTAAGAAAAAGTTTGTACATTGAAGAGAATGTCTGGTGATGCATGCACGAGATATCTTACAGAACTTTGCCATCACCTGAAGGGTACCACGGACTTGTGCAGTGTTTTGCTATGAAAAACTAACAAAAGCTGTTCTCAAGATAGACAAGAAAAGAGTCTGGGATGTAAGAATCAAAATGACTTTGCTACTTTAGGAGAAGAGCATACGTTACTTCCATGGTTAATATTAAAATAACATGGGTTAATGGAAAAACCTGAATTTATACATTAATTTGTTAGCTATGCTCATCAGTTTACTCTTTGCTTCCTTCATGAATCAATCAATTAATCCAATCGTACTGGGACGAAAGCAATTTTCTATGTTTTTATCTTTTTATTTTTTTATGCTGTATTTTATTATTAATACACATCCTTTCCTTACTCCTTGGGACCATTGTGAGTCTAACACAAGAGGGGTTTTATTTTATTTTGGAGAGTAAAAGCAAACAACAAAAATAAAGACAGAAATAAAATAACATATGACAGTACAAATGGTGCAGAATTTTGAAACAAGAATACAAAATTAACAGAGGTTGTTATATTACATATTGTTATTGTCAAAGTTTTCCTCAGAATACCAGGTATAAATATACAAGATTGGTTAAGCAATTTGAATATTAACTCTTCCTTTCAGCAAACTTTACTTTTTTCTTTGACCTTTTTACTTTTCATTTTTTAGTTTATTTTAAGGACAATATGTTCTTGTACATTGAACAGTATATTAAAAACAAATCAGTTGAGAAACCAACAGATAAATCCTAGAATCTGTAGGGCTAAAAAAAATACACAGATGTGATTTCAAATTCTACTACTCATTAGTAAATGAATGCAGAAATAAGTGTATTATTTTTTCTAACTTTGCTTTCACTTGCTAATTATTTCTATGTAAATTGTATGAGTCTCTTGTCACTGTGGCAGCTGTAAAAAATTTCAGTTCCAACTAAGTTAATGAGTACATGAGGAAGGAAATGTTTACAGAATTATTATAATTAAGTTGTTTTAAATGAACACATTCTGGGCATGCTAGGAAGGAATAGTTTCCCAAAGAAGTAATCGTACTATAAGAAACAAAATATATTTTCTTATTTTTATTACTTTGAATTCTCTGAATAGAGAATTATGGAGATGGAGATGGCTCATAGAACTTTAATAGTTTTGTTGGAACATAGGGGGATGTGTGGGAACAAAACACTTTTTTAAAAGAGGGTCAACTTCACACATTTTTGAGGGGCCCGAGTGACTATACCAGTCTGTCCCTTTGAAAACAAAACAAAAAGCTAAAAGGAAAAAATTCTCTAATTTTTATTATATATACTAAGAGAAAAGTTTGATTTGAAAAAGTTCTATTGTTTTAAAGATGTCTGAAAACAACACATTAAGTAATATTTGAAAAAATGAGATTATAGAAAGTTATATATACATATCTTTGCATTCCACTTTTGCTATTTATTAATTAATTTATTAATTTATTTATCTATTTTTTTTTTGTAGAACTCAGGCACTCATACTTGCCAGGCAAGCGTTTATTCTACTGAGCTATCTCTCCATCCTCTATTTTTTTTTATTTTTGTCTTTCAATACTCTGAATATAGAAATGGAATTTCTGAGGGACATACTAGTTGCCCTGGAGAAGCATAACTGAAGTTATAATAAACAGTATATTAATTATGTAAAGATGAAGTCTGTAGCCTACCAAAGTTTTGAAGATATATCTAAAAGCAATCAGCATATAGGTTGTTGATTAATTGCATGCAGTACTTATCAGCCTTCTTGTACTTTTCTAAACTCCTCAATTTCCCCTTGCATATTTTTTCTCCATGCTGACCACGGCTATTAAATATCACCTGGCAAAAAATTTGCTCTAACTAAATTTTTCATTTTCTTTTTTCTAATGTTAGCTGTATTAGCTCCATACTTTTACATCTATTTTGTTAATTTAGTTATCTTCAATTAAAGAGTAGCCAGTTGTGCAGGCTATAGCATCTTGATCTCAGCTGAAGTACAACTTGGGAATGGTTTCCACTTGGCCTGTTTAGGTGTCAATTTCTATATATATATATATATATATATATATATATATATATATATATATAATTTATTTATTTATTTATTTATTTATTTTTGCCTGAGCAACTATACTGAAGTCCAGGGTTGTCTAATATGGTATTTCATTGTTATGGAAAGAATAGCTGCTTAAGAAATGGAAAGGAGGACTTAGCTAGAGCAATTATAACTTCTCCTGTGAACCTTTCTGTTGGAAATCATAGCAAACACAACTTGTCTTCATTGTAGTGTAGTAGGTGGAAGAATAGAATTCAGATTGGAAATGTGAAAATATCATCTTTATGTTTTGCTTTTTTGTTTCATTTGGGCTTTTGTAAATTATAATAAGAGCACAGTATGAGACTTACCCTTCCAATAATTTGAGTATAAAATACAGTTTTGTTAACCACAGGTATTAAATTATGCATCTGATTTCAAGAATTTAATTATCTTGCATAAGAATAACTTTGTAGGAATAGAACAGCAACCTTCTTGATGTTACTGTGAAAGGTATTGTTTCCCTAAATTCTTTCTTCCCGAGTTTATTATTGGTATACAGGAATGCTATTGATTTTTTTGGTGTTGATTTTATATCCTACCATGCTACTCAATTTGGAGTCAAACTAAAAATAAATGGCAAAAGAAATGATAGAAATTATGTGAATACATGAAAATTATACACTACCTAGTTTAATACTCAATACACCAAAGAAGACATCAAGAAAGAAATTACACAGTTCTTAGAATCAAATGATAATGACAGAGAAACATATACTGTAACCTATGCAAAACAATGAAAGTAAACCTGAAGACAGGTTACAAATATGATGCCTATATGAGAAAAATGGAAAATGCCCAAATAAATAACTTAATGATACACCCAAAAGTTTTAAAAAAGCAAAGACAATCCAATCCAAAGCATGTAAAATGAAAGAAACTAAAATGTTCACAGCAGAAATTATAGAAACTAAGACTTAAAAACACCTCCCAGAATCAATAAACTCAAGAGCTAGCCCTCTGAAAGAATCAGCAAAGTAGAAAAATCCCTAGCCAATATTACCAAAAGAAGAAAAGACCCAAACCAATGCAATTTTTAATTGAGAAGGACAAAATCACAGCAGACTCTGATGAAATCCAGATTATTAGTAACTACTTTGAGAACGTGTATGCTTAAAATAATGGAACATTCGGAAGAAATGGATAGTTTCTTAAATGCATAGAGTCTACCAAATTTGAACAAAGAAGACATAAAAATATTGTATAATCCAAAATTGGACACTGAGAGTGAAACAGAAATTAAAGCAAGCAAGCACACAAATGAAACTACTAAGAAAGACCAGATCCTAATATATTCACTCCTGGATTCTAGAAGAACATTATGGAAGATCTAATGCTAGTACTCTTTAGACACTTTTGTGGAATATAAAGTGAAAGAGGATTTCCAAACTCAATTCTACAAACTGGCATTATGTGATTTTAAACCCAGAAAAGGATCTACAAAAAATAAAACTATGCGTCAGACTGTTCAGCGAATGTTGAAGCAAATATCCTCAATCAGCCTAACAAGTAAGATGCCTCAAATCATCCAAATGATCATACTTTTTGACCAAGGAGGACCCATCTCAAGGATGAAGGGTTTGCTCAAGATGTGCAGTCAGTAAACATAATGCACCGTGTAAACAGAGGGACAAAAACCCATGCCTATCTCAAGTGATGCAGAAATGCCATAGACAAAATCTAATATCCATTCCTTCTAACACCCTGAAGAACACAGAATGAAGACCCTTTGTCTCTAGGCTGTGATGCTCTACAGCCCTGGAGCATGCTCAGGGTGATTACCTCATGTTATGAATTCTCAAATAGAGGTCAGACCAGAGTCCAAATTAGAACTTAAATTTGAGCCTTTAATACCGAGCTTGGGCCTTCCTGACTTCAACTCACACAGGAGAGAAGACAGAAACATGCTGAGTGACAAAGAAAGGGTTTTTATGCAGAAACTACTGTCCACTTAGCACGTGTTGATTTTTAAAATTAATCATTTATAACCTACCAATGCACACAGGCACAATTTACACATAAGGGCTGATGGTTTTAGGCATGTATACAGCAACATGAATCTCTTTGACTTAGGTTAGTACAATTCAGCACATTCTGAGGTTATCAGCCTTTGATCCACACAAATACTGTGTCCTATTACAAAGAGCAGTTATAAAAAGAACTCATCATCTCAGGGGGAATTTTACCTGTACATGTGGGCTAAAGGTTGTAACTTTTAAACTACTGGGTAGTCTGGAATGCCCTGTTGCTAATTATAAAGAAATTTCCTCACTGAGTCTGAAATCTAAGTAACTCATCTCACGCTAGTGGCTCTTTGTCCATCTGTTTCCATCTGCCCTAATTTTTTTTTAACCTGGGTCTCTCGATCGTTTGATTCTTATACGGTTATCAGTTTCTATTCATTTTAATTTTATTAATTTTAATGAGAAATAAATAACAATGTGACAGATAAGTAGGACAGTTATAATAATTAATACATTGCATATTGTTTTCTTCATGGTAGTTGTTCAGAGTACAAGATGCAGTTTGTATTTTGGATATCACTGTGAGTCTCACGATCTTATATATTGTTGTACTAGAATCATTTGTGTCACTTATTTTATTTGATGTTTTGCCATTAAAATCCATTATTAAATTCAAATTTCATTGAAAATATATTCTATTATTAATTCACACAGTAAAACATTCCTAAGAACCAATCAACTAATAAGGTAGGTGCTGATGAGACAGGGTTGAGATAAAGTATATTTCCTCAAGCAAGAAAAACTGTGAGTAGATAAAATGAAAGGATGAAACCTAATTAAAAGTTAGGATTCAGGAATAGTCTCCCTTCTCGTCACTTAAAGTGATTCTTAAATACTACAATTAGCCATATGAATATTATGATAATAAATATTCCAGGTAAAATACAAGCAAATAACTTGGAAAAGAATTTGGTGAATTCTAGAAGCGATTATTAAAAAAAAAAAAAGATTATGCAGTGAGGAAGGCAGGTATGGAAGAATGCAGAATGAACTTGGCAATGTGGCAGACAATAAGTCATAAGTTATGCTCGAGGTTGGATGATAGGAGTAAAACTATGGGGTAGTTCTTATAAAAGGGAAAATTTTAAATATGTAAACAAAAAAGTATCTGTTTAGAAATCTTGCTGAAGATGAGGAATGACAAAAGCTGAAGAATTTTTAAAATGAACATCTTAGAGGATATTAGTCTTTTGTCCATAGCAGTTGTTTAGTTGTTTTCTTGTTGTTAAGGCAATATATTCCCCTATCAAAAATTAATGGACTAAAGATTTATTTTAGCTCACATTTTGTAGAATTTCAGTACATATTCAGTTGGCTCCAAAGTGGCTGGTCATGGCATATGGACACTGTAGAAGATAAATAGCTCATGTAGTGGTAGGCAGAAGACAGACAGCCTATCTTTCATCTGTCACCTTATGTTCCATCCAGGCTACAAGCCTATTGGTTGGTTCTATCCCACGTATGTGAGTCTTCCCAATAGCAATGGGAAGAATCAGTCTACCCAGAACCAGGCTAAGTCCAATCAGTGTGATTTAGTTATCACATATCTTTAATCCATATTAATACACTCTAGATCCAATTAGCTCTGAAATATTCCACCTATGAATGCATGAGGCATTGGAGAGATTTTTCGAGAGTAGTTGTATTAGTGGTAGAAGTGTTATGGGTTGATATAAATCAGTTTTGCATGATTGGAAGAGTGACTGGAAGATTAGAAAGAGGAGATAACAGGTCTAAAGGAAAATAAACAAACCTTAGTTTGTTTCAGAAATAGAATGTCAGACAGATGGAGAAGAAGAGCCTAAAAGAACAATTTTTTTAAAGCAGGAAACAAAACTAGAGGAAGATCTAAGATAGATGCCAAGCAAAAATTTTAATTTGATTTAGCATATTAAAGTTTCTTATACAAGCCAGAGTGGTCATCATCCCATAGCTCCCTCATGGTAGTTTGGGTTACTTCTTCAGAGGGGAAAATGTGGTAGACAACTGAATTAGATAAAGATATTATAGGTAGTCAGACATGGCCAGGCCCTCAAGGAGACAAGATGGATAACAAGATGACTTTGAAATTTCAAAGAGAAAGACACACTTCTATGGGCCGGATCTCAAGACAACAGAAAAAGCAAATACCCCTACGTACTTCCCTATGGATGGGTGTCAGGGATTGATATTCTATATAGGTTTCAATCAGCTTGAAAGAGCCCAAATGAGTCACTAACCTAACACTCAACCAGAAGAGATCCTGTCCTACATTCATGCCTGTTTGCTACCTGATTCACTTCCTCATTTGATATTGGATTTAATCAATATTACCTAAGCAATGGTGCTTGCAATCTCATTGGTTAACCATAGCTTTGTCCCACTTCATGCCCACCTAAATGAATTCCCATGTTCTCCCTCACCTTAGACCTGCCTCACTGCATGGTTTTTCCTCTGTAAAAAGTCCCTGGAAGCAACAGTTTCCTGGGGACCACACACTCGCTGCCCCCATCCCTCTCTCCGATAGGAACTTTCTTTCCTCTAGTAAAAATATCTGCCCATAAAAAAATAAATAAAGTTTCTTATACAAATAAGTTGACATTTGAGGACTTAACATTCATTATAATTCAGGCATTTGCTTTATGACTTTTGTCTTCTAGTATTAATACTTCAACTCTTAGCAAAGAAACTTTTTCCTACTTTTCATTTTAATATCTCAAGTGTAGTGTATTACATGTTACTTTAGAGAAATACAAACTTTGGCAATACATTTTTCAAGTATGAAATCTTGTTATAATTCCTTTAAACATCAAATGTTTTAACACTTCTTATAGGTGTGGAAATTTCTTCTCTCCTGATGGCAGCTTTTCACTTGCCACTTTAATTACTAAAAATATGCAAGTTACATACTGTAGCAATGGATAGAATTGTCAGTTAAAAATTAAATAAGAAAAATTTATGAATTAGAAATCCTTATTACTTTATATGTAGTTCATACTAAAAATGTTAGGTCACTTTGAAACAAAAGTAGTATTTTTCTTTTGGCCATAATTTTCAGTTTAATAGAAATAATCAATCAGATGGAAGGATGCATTTTACAAAAAAGACAAAGGCCTCAGATGTTTTGTTGCTTTTTCTCAGTTGAGAAAAATGATATTTTTACATGTTGCTTGCATGATTTTCATCATGAGAAAGTCAATTTTCAAAATCAGTAACTGTGCATCTCAGTCGGAGGGACTGAAGTTCAGCAGGTCT
>PVJA010005371.1:11793-57776 GCA_004027025.1 Myocastor coypus
AAAAAGACAAAAAAAAAGAAACAAAAAAAAAAAAAAAGAAAATGATCCTTTGCTTGGTACCAACAAATTTTATGATATTCTCTTTACTAGTCAATGCAAATATTTCTGCTTGTCTAACACCATTTGCTTATTCCATCTATCAGACTCTGTGGTTTTCCTTTCCTAAGCATGCAAGTCCAGTCTTCCTCCCAATACAGTTTGAAAATGAATCAGTCAAGTGGTGGACTACCGAATAGTATCTGCTGAGGAAAGATGATTGGTCCTTTCTTTTTTTCCTTTCCTATATCTACTATACTGTTGAAAATGTAATACTAAAACCCTGATGTCTTGTAAAGTCATACTTTAGAAAGTATGAAGCATATATTTGAAGAAATAATACCTACTTTCATAGAAATAGTTGTAAACTCAGTGTTTGCGAGTCTAATGTGTTTTCCTGGTGAGTGAGAAAATATCTGCTTAGGAATTTTAACCTGACCCCTCACCCCTAGTCAGAGAATTCTGTCTTTCTGGAGGGTTAAGTAACATTTAAGAGAGTCCAAGCATCTCTTCTGTTCAGGAAATGATGATGTGAATGTTTACAGTTAGTTAAAAAGTTATGTGAGTGGCATTCTCTTCCTCCTTCAGGACATTTTCTTTGCAGGGATATTTTATATGTGCTGCTCCTTTGCTCCAACTTCATTGAATGCTTTTTACTGGACTGTGGTGATCTTCTCCATGTAGGATCCTTTCTATCAGCCTCAGATTAATCCCAATCTGGGGCCCAGGAGATAGCTCAGTAGAATAAGTGCCTGCCTGGCAAGCACAAGATCCTGAGTTCAATCCTGGTATCATGAAAAAAAAAAAAAAAAAACTTCATAGGATACCAATTTATTTGAGACATGAAAGGGTTTTTTGACATAGGAAAAAAATCTAAGATTGCACATGAGCAAAGTACTAATAACCTGGGTTATTAGTAATGATAAATGTAATAACTTACATTTCATTTTCATTTTTTTCCTTCGCTGGAGTAAGTACAGCAGAATAAATATATAGATATAAATATTCAAAGTGATTCTATATTTAAAAGTGAAGTTTTCAGTTCTTACTATTTCAATAGCATTTGTGCCACAGAGCTATCTCCCCAGACCCTTGATTCTATATTTAAAAGTGAATTTTTTATTTCAGTAAAATAAAAGCTGAACTTACTAATTTAATTTCACAATCAGTTCCTCACTTGAAAGTGCATATGTTGTTTTGTACTTTTCTCTGCTGGAGACGTGAATCAAGAAACTAGATGTAAAGGGAAGAGTCCTGCAATGAGTAAGAACAACACGATCAGAAGAGAATAGTTTATAGAAAACACAAGCCATTGGAAGTGCGAACGGAAATGCTCAGACCCAGTAAAATTCATTTTCTGCTTCCAAAAGTTTCCTCTCTGAACTTGGGATCCTCTGTGTGAAAATCCCTCTTGCCAGTCCTCTTCTCACTCCATCCTGAGATCCGATTTCCCCCTTGTTATCTTTCTTGCTTTTCTAGAATCAATAACAGCGTGGCGCCTCAGGAATCACAGAGCTGTGTCTGTCTGGTCCCTATTTCACAGAATGGAGTGTGGTTTCATGAGGACAACGGGCACAACTCTGTTTGGTCAGAGAAGTTCAAATTCTCACTGATTGTATCTGCCAGATTTTTAATTGAGTGCTTATAAATTTACCATGCTGCAGTATAGCTTTTGGCTGTCAGGATCTCCGTCACCTGCCAGTACTATGGTCTGGGTGCTATTTTTCAGGATTGGAGTTATGTGCAGCTGAGCCACCGAGGTAATAAACTAAGTCTAGCCTGCATTCTATACCTAATCTTTTAGGGCACAGTGTCATACTCGTAAAAATGTATTCAAATCCCTGAAACGGAAAGCCTTTAGTTTTCATTTCCATTAGCCATTTTGTAATGCAGAGTTCAAACTCAAGTGTCACGCTTTGTAAGATATTTTTGCTATTCACATTGTTCTTTGCTAGCAGTGGTTTTACTCTCTCACAAATGTGATCTGTTACAATTTGTCACATTTTTTCTTAAATTAAAAAAAATATATGAAACATACCTCTTGCTGATTATTTTCCTAAAACAAGAAAATATCCTCCTATCTGTAATATTTCCACACTGACATCAAGACTTCCCACTAATATTTTTATGGATAAAATATTAGATTCTTTAAAAAGTTATATCATCTTAGTCCTATTTCTAACTCAAACTTTTTAAGTGATATTAAATTTTGAAGAATTCTATAACATTCCTCATTCTATCTTACTGCATATGGGAACTTCTATTTTCATTGCTAGATATTTTGTGACATTTTGTAACATAAAGAAATATAACCTTGAAAGAGCCTTAACTCTGATTCTGGACATCAAATTCTCAAATATTCTAAAATATGCTAACAATGTTTTTTAAATAAGGTTCTTTGATTGTTTTGTTCTCATTATTGTACAGCATTATTAACTTAATTCCTGTTGTTTTTAAATGACTACTTAGTGGTCTTACAAAGACTATTCCTATAACGTGGGCTACATTTCTCTAAAATCTCAAGTTCCACTGAAATAGTTTGCTAACTCTAACAATTCTTTCTTTTGCGCTAATAGCAAAGATGTTCAGTTTATCACTTGACAGACATATAAAAGGCTTTCCATGCTTTTAGCAGAATTTTACCCATAGCCACAATGCCAGTGTCTCTCATACTCTGTCTATGTTACTCATATACTCAGAACATTCTGATATTAGAAAATAATTCATCCATTTGTACTTAAAATTTAATAAATGGTTTAAGAGATCAAATTAACCTCCTCTCTTGGAGGTGTTTCAAAAAAGACGTTTTTCCTAAAAATAGAAATTCAGTATTTCATGCTATAGTTTTTATTTACTTAGACTATTTTGAAGTTGATTTTGAGGACCCCTAATATCCCTGTTGAAGCTGTAATATCACCAAGTGGCCACAACTGGCATTAAAATCCTTAAAAGATGTAATTCAGTTTAGAGAACATTAGGATGGATCCTGACTCACTATGATTGGCATCCTTACAAGGAGAAGAAATTTGGATAGATAGGGGGACAGCAGGTTTGTGCACAACAGTACAACCAATGGAACATGCAGGGAACCACATATCTGTCTCTCAAAGAGAGGGGCATTGGGAAAAACCAACTCTACTGGGCCTTTGGTCTTGGATGTATAACTTCTAAACAGAAATATTGTTGATCTCCATTGTTTAAGTCATCCAGTATCTGGAGTTCTGTTATAGTAGCTATAGCTATCTATCAATTCATACATAGAGAAAAATGAGTGACCTATAAAAATACATAGTGAATGATTTAATTTTGACACATGAAACTAAGTGAATGAAATTATTTTAAGGCATATTAGAAGAAATAAGAGAGAGAGTCTTTAATCTGGCTGTTTTGTTGTCTGAGAGCCCCTGGGATGCTTCTACTACATTTGATAACTATGCAATTCAAATACACTCTGAATTCATTAATTTTAAACCTTAGCCAATTCAAGGATTACTTAAAAATTTAAAGTATTGATTTCTGTAGACCCAGGTCCACCCTTAGATTAGTTACGTTTATAGAAAAAGAAGAATGGCTTAAATACAAAGACTGTTGGAAAAAAAAAGAATTAATACTTTCACTAGGAGTCGTTTTCATTCACATGAATGACATAGAAATTAGAACTTATGTACATGGTCTTGGATCTCAACTGTGCCACATTCTTTTTGCAAGATGTTAGAAAATAATGTGGCTTTAGCCGGGTGTGGTGGCGCATGCCTGTAATCCCAGCACTCAGGAGGCTGAGGCAAGAATACTGGTGAGAATTTGAGACCAGCCTGGGTTACAAAACTGAGCTCAAGGTCAGCCTGAACTGTACAGCGAGACTCTGTCTCAAAAAGACAAAAAAAAAAAAAAAAAAAAAAAAAAAAAAAAAAAAAAAAAAAAAAAAAAAAGAAAAGAAAAGAAAAGAAAAGAAAAGAATGTGGCCTCTCCTTCTGGATTATAATAAATGAAAATGCATTTTTCTTTATGCATTAAAAAGCTGTGCTTTGTATGCTATTGATAAGATCATGTATAGGGTGTATATTATTACCTGATAGGATTTTTTTCTCCTATGTGAAAAATAGCTGTGCTTGCTGGTAGCAAACATGATCTTGTTTAGAATGCTGGCTGAATGAATGGGTTGAGAAAAGTCACCAGTGGATCCACTAAGAAAGATTGGCAAAGGCTGGTTAAAATTGGGGAACAATACCCACAAATACATCATAAAGATGAGTTAAGTATAAAAAAATGAAAGAGACATAGTGTGGTTTCATACCGTGTACATAAGAAAACTGGTTATTATTGAACCGTGGATTTCTATATTTATGATTTCTCTATTAGCTATTGTTTTTGACATACAAATTTGTTCTTCTGTCTCTTATCAGCTGTTGGCACCTCTTTGTTCTTTTGCAATTACTTTGAATTTTTTCCTTTAATTTCATGGAAGAATAATAATTTACAAACTAGTAAGGACTCAGTACATAAGAGAACCTGTGCTGTAATATTCTATAACTCAGAGGTGTCTCAAATTTTCTGGTCAAGGAGATTATGGGACCTCAGAGGAAAGGGATAAATGAACTATACTGTGTCAAAGGAGAGTCACCCAGAGAAAAACATTCTCTCAGGCTTTCACAGAAAACAAACTGGCCAAGCAATGGCCATGACTTGTCCTGAAGGCTGACACTGACAACAGTTCTACAAAGCACTATATATGGTTCCAAAGTTAATCCTGAGGGGATTTGACCTTGGAAGATACAAAAGATGAATGCTTTGTTATACAGGTCTTGCTTTGACTTGTCCTTGATCACCCAGCAAAAAAGCTTAATTACGAGGCATGAAACACAGAGCTAGATTGGTGAGATGAGCTGTAGGAGGCTTGGATCAATAGCCTCCAACGTTGCAAGTTTCACTGGTGGCCCGCTGCAATTGGGGAACATTGGACTGTGTATGCATTTTCTTCCTCTTAATTCAAAGAGAAGATTTTTTTTTCTTTCCTTAGCAATATCAATAAGAAGGTGGGTCATGCCCATACACTGTGCTCTGTATAACTATTGTGAGGGCAATGTGTGGTGTGTCAACTGTTAAAAAATTTGTTTATTGAAAGTGTTAAAGCTTAATTGTTTGATCAATCTTTTTTTTTTTTTTTTTTTGTCTTTTTGAGACAGGGTCTCGCTATGCAGTTGAGGCTGGTCCTGAGCTCACTTTTGTAGCCCAGGCTGGTCTCGAACTCGCACCAATCCTCCTGCCTCAGCCTCCCGAGTGCTAGGATTACAGGTGTGAGCCACCACGCCCAGCTTCGTGTTTGATCAATCTTATACACTGATATCTATTAATCTAAACTGATCCAATGATGAAAATATGTAATATAGCCATTGTTAAATTTTTCTGGATTTGAAATTCTGTACTATATGTAAAAAAATAAATAAACAAAATTAGAAAAAAAAACCTAAACACATCCATATAACTACAACCTAAGTTGCTTTGTTGGGTTGTATGTATCAGAGGGTGAAATATTTTATAGAAAGAGGGATAGTTATTAAGGTTAAAACAAAGTTAATTAGTAAATCAGGAGATAGTTTATACATTCCTAATATAAAGGACAGAGAAAGAGAGAGAGAGAGAAAGACAGACAGACAGAGACATAGAAAGACAGACAGACAGAGACATAGAAAGACAGAGACAGAGACAGAGAGACAGAGAGAGACTCAGACAGAGAGAGAGACTCAGACAGGGACAGAATGACAGAATTATGGAAAAATTTCATCAGAGGCTGAAACTGTATCAACGCAATTCCCTGTTTACCTTGAAATAAGATATCCACTTTAAGATGATTACAGCTAAGGGTAATATATTCAAATAGAGTAGACAGTAATTAGAAGAAATGCTCTAAATAGTCCAATGACTCTTTGGAGTTACTTCAGAGGGAGGATCTAGGCCATGAATAAAAATGGTGCTCATAAAATAAAAACATGACTTAGGTACAGAGAGGGCTTTCAGCTGAAGCTCAAGCCTTCCATTTCTTGCAGTGGCTTCCACTTCGTTGAGTGAAATTCCTCAATCATTCCTGGTCTTTGCAATTTTTGTCTTTTCTGTCTTTTAGCATTATGGATTTTGAGAGCAAAATGACAGTGCATGTCTTTCTGATGAGCATATCTTTTCTTTTGAGCATTTATATCAACTCCGGTGGAGCATGTTTGACCTTGATCCCTTTGCCTTCTGTTTGATCATTATACTGCTGTTCATCTATACCTACAGACTGACTTGTATAGATCTGTGCAATGAATTTAAATTATGTATCATGATAAAGAAACTTCATGTGGCCCAGCGGGATGGCTCAGTGGTCTAAAGCCCCTGCTTGGGAAAGCTTGGGCGGCTTCAGGGACCGCGGTTCGATCCCCGGCACCACAAGCTGCAGCAGCCCTGCCCTTGGAGCGGGCTGAGCCAGCCATAAAAATGAGTGAATAAACAAACAAAGGTTCTGAAACAAGAAAAGAAATAAATTAAAAAAAAAAAAAAAAGAAACTTCATTACATATGTAGAGAGAATTATAGGTTGGCACAATGTAGAATGAACATTTACAGGCATTTTAAGGCCAGAGCATTCACTTCCTATGCCAGTTCTTTGTGTTCACAGCATGACACAATGACTACCCTGTTAGAAGAAATGAAATGCTAATATTGACGAATCTCTAGACTCATACACCAATCCAGGGTAGAAGATCTCTTGCATCAATGGAGAAATTAACATGAAGCTCTGGATTTTCTGAAGTACATTTAACATTATACAATCAAGGTAGGAGATTTGTGGCTAACATAGAATGAAGCAGGCTCTTGAAGGAAACTAACATAGTTTCCTCATGAGGAACACTCACAAATGGGTGGTTTCTTTTCAAGTGAAACATTGAACACTGTCTTGAAGACATGCTCCTACACTGTGCGGCTAATTGCAGAAAACCTCAGTCCCAATTGCCTGTGGCCAGCGCTAGTCACTTTACAATATCACATACAATCTATGAATAAAATGCATTCAAGATGTGTTCGGTCATGTGAAGACTTGTAGTGGAATGACGGTTGACCTCACATGCAGTAAGAAAATGATGTCTTTACATCATTTTAGTGACAGGCTGGAAGAAGGCAGGCACAAATAAATAGATTGTAAGTAATTCAGCAAAAATTAAATAATGGGGCTGGTTGTAATGGTATAGACCTGTAATTTCAGCATTCAAAAGACTGAAACAGGAAGATTGCTGAGAGTCTGAGATCAACCTGGGCTGCAAAATGAATTCGAGGCCAGCCTGAACTGCATAGAGAAACTGTCTCAAAAAATTTTTTTTCCAGGTGATATGTACAAAATTTTCCAGTTGTGCATTGTTTTAATCATGGAAGGTTTCTATCCTTGCTTGATTCAATTGTTTTTTTTTTTTTTTTTTTTGAGACAGAGTCTCACTATGCAGTTCAGGCTAGCCTTGAGCTCACTTTCATAGTCCAGGCTGGTCTCGAACTCACACCGATCCTCCTGCCTCAGCCTCCCGAGTGCTCGGATTACAGGCGTGAGCCACCACGCCCAGCTCTTGCTTGATTCAATTGTTATGGGAAAATAATTATATAAATTAATGATAGCACAGGGGCCAGGTTTTCATGCAGGCCCCACCCCCAGGACATGCTATGGAGGCAATTTAGACTGGGTATGGTGTTGCACACCTGTAATCCCAGCTCTTGGGAGGCTGTAAACAGGTGGATCACTATGAGTCTGAGGTAGTAGTGAGACACTGAACACCCTGCAGATCCTCCTCTAAAACAATACAGAAAATAAATAAATAAAGTTAAGATAATTATGGAATAATTATGGAGAAAGAACCCTCTCAGAAGCTACATTTAAAATATTTTATTTTAACAAACACACACAAATTTCACATGTTTATGGGGTACTGTATCATGTTTAGTACATGCACCACTGTGTAACGTTCAAATCTGAGTAATCATTATTTTCTCCAACATTTGCTATGTCTTTATGGTGAAAATATGCAAAGTCATTTTGTCCTTAGTTTTCATTGAAGAATACAGTATACTGTTTATATAGACATGTATTGATTGATTGATTTATCTATGTGCGATAGCAGGACGCAACCCCTTTCCAATCATTGTGTAGTACTTCTTCATCACCCTTTCTCCACCCTTCACACCTCCTACTCTCCCTAACCTCTTTGCACCTGCCATTTGATTGATCAACTCTCTGAGTTGCGCTTTTCTGTATTCCATAAGATCCCACAGGAGTGAGATCACATGTGGCTGGCTGCTGTTTAGAGCCCCTTTACTAAGACAGTTTAACAGTCTGTGTAGTTCCTTCGAGGTTTCCAAATTTCTTGGAAGACCAATTGTATTCTGGGCAGTTAGCCATGACTAACGTCAAAGATTCTTTTGCAAGTGGCCACTACTCAGAAAGCTCAAACCAAGTCTAGGTGTGAGAAAGAAGAACACTGTGGCACAAAGATAATTAAATGAGTTCATGGAGTTCTTGCTAAGAACTTCACTGTAAATTTTTAGGATTTTCCTTTCTCGAGCTGCATGGAAAGTAAGACTAAAAATACAGTTTATAAAGTTGCATAAATTTGTCCCCCATACAGTTTTTGACTGCAAATTCAGCCCGACAAAATTTTCACATTTATCTAGGATGTTACCTATGACTTTACTGCTTCTTATGCAGAGGAAAAAATAATCCAGCATTGAAACTTCGGGCTTTAATATTTTTTTATCCTTTCTTTTTTGTTGTTCCATCGAGTGCTTGTCAAGATCTAGCACAGTTCTGGAAAAGAGAAGATGGAAGAGAATGTGGAAACACATGGCTGTGCAGGCTAGCCCGCGGCGTATCTTATTCTCTCACCTATGCTGACCCCAAGTCTACAACCGCTTGCCACCTTTTGCTACCGCTGTCTCTCTTCTCTCCCACCTCCTTGTATTCATCCAACTACTTGAACAGCTACAGAGGTTTCAGATAACTAACCACAGAGCACTGTTTTTAACATGTCTCTGCCTAGAGAGGCCTTTCAAACAACTGGTCTTTTTGCAAGTATTGGAGAATGTAATATATTTTGTCAAGACTGTAAACTCCACAGGCTTCTTGCTTCCTGTCTCTGATCTATTAACCCTGTCTTGCAAGGCTTTATTTTCAAATGTTGATGGGAACATTAACAGAAGATGGCACTGTTTACACATTACTAAAAAGTCAGTGATTCTCCTCTTAGAAAAACATCAGGACATTCTCTTCCAGAAAGCCACAGTGCTATTAGATACAAGGTGAGACTACGTGTATGAAACTTTTAAACACTGCAATAGGAAATATAAATATAAAACTAGATAAGTTAAACAATACAGTGAAAAAGTCTTAATGATCATAAAATATTTACGACATAACTCAGTTTGAATAAAATACAGCTCTGCCACATGTAGTAAACATGGTATTGTACGTTTGGGTTCCATTTTATTATTTTTAACTGTAGACCTTAGACAAGTTATTTAAATTCTAAGTCTAAGTCTTCTTATAATAAAATGGGGATAATAATTCCAATTCTATCTGCTCATTTTGTGAAATGAACACATAATGAATGCTCATTAATGACCTATACTGTAAGTCTTTGATCTCCGGTTAATAACTATCATCACCAAATAACAAGTATAGAAAGAAACTTGTAACCGATCTTAAACATTAGAGAGTATGGCTGGTTCAATCTTTACTTTAATAGAGAAATCAATTTATTTTTTCCCAATTAAACTTTGAATATATTTCATCAGTAAGAACAATTTTATTTAGATTTTCTGTAGCACTAAGAGAATAAGCTATTTTATTTAGACCAATAGAAATGAAAGCATTATTCTTTTATATCTTATAACATTTATTATTATAATTATAAGTATCACTTAGGCCTACCTTTCTTTTGGGGAGTTTAAATGGGAAAATGTAGCAGATGTACAGCATGTTGTCCTTGATGGCTCCTCCAAATTTCAAGAAGCAACAAATTATTAGTGCTTTGTCTATAGTAATTAAACACGAACATTTTAAATATTCATACATAGAAGAGAAAGGCATATTCAATACTTTAGTAATTAACTTTGCTGTAATATTAACTGAACAACAGAAGTTTAGCTGATTTTTCAACATTGCTCAATTTTAAAATATTCATATTTATGACTGCCCTCCATAGGGTAGAGCTATTCATCAAGATTCTATCTTTCTTCCCTCCCTTTCTCCCTCCCTCTCTCCCTCCCTCCCTCATTCTTCTACCTCCTTCACTCTCCATCTCCTTCCTTTTTTTTTTTTTTCTTTTTCTTTTTTTGTGGTACCAGAGATCAAACTCAGAACCTTGTGCTTAACAGGCAGGCACTTCCTCTGCCCCCTATTTTCTATTTATAGTGCATAGTCACCTATATATCTCCTTCAAAATGAGCTTGTCTGCCTCAAGTCTGGCCAGTAGAATGTGTATGGAAGCAAGTGTGGCTTTTCGGTGCTGTTGCATTTGGAAAGTATCTGTTTTTACCCTTAAAGTTCTATTTTTGCTTGTATTTCTACATACAAATGCCAAGCAGGCACTAATAGCTAAGACCTAATCAATGTGAAGAATATGGGTTATTGAATCTATAGGTAAAACTTCATTCATGGCCCAGTAACTGTTGGGTAAACAAGGAATAAGCTTTTCTTTGGTGTAATAGTTATGACCTAAACTCCTACTCTTGTACTGAATAAGCTGGCAAATTCACTGTGGCCTTTGACCTATTGCATCTTTATTTAGTACTTTCTAAGCTGAAGTGGGTATTTGGAACAACAAAAGGCTTTGATGGGAAGGTCCCAATGCTTTGCTCATGCATTTAATCATCAATTTAGTGAATGCATGTTCACTATTCATTGTTTTTTCTTTTCAGAACCGGGGCTTGAACTCAGGTTCTTGAGCTTGCCAGGCAAGTGCTTATCCTACTGAGCTATCACCCCAGCCCCCAATAGAAGCTGACTGAGTGCTCATGTTTAAGTGCATTTGCAGTTATGTGGGTCTCTCATTACGTTCCTGCTTCATTTCCTTCATTTTCAGTCTAATTAGGAAAAATATTTAAAGCCAACATTCATAGCCTCCACTTATACTTTACATAAAGCAATGACAGACATCATACTTATTTCTTGTTTTATTAACTTTTTTCTTTCTTTCAGAGTCTAAAGTTCAGCAACAAAGGAGAGTTAGAAATACCTGAGTTATAACTCTCTCTCCAGCACAGAAGGGACCACCTGTAGAGATGGCTGGCTTTCAGCAGAACACACTACTCAGTCATTACTGGTGCAGAAGGAAATGAAGGCCCAGCGGTGAGCACAGAATTTAGAGGCATTTCCTTTGAGTAAAAATCTAAGAGAACATGCATTTGGTAGGCTCCAAGAGATGTGTGTATAGTGGGTTCAAAAGAAGAGGGGTTGTGCACTTTTAATAAAGCTTGATTTATGCAAATGCTTTTGTGTTCTTCATAGTGAGATAAAGTATGCTGATTCTTTTCCATCCTCTGCTCCTCTTTCACTGCTCTGGGTCTCAGAGAGTAGCTGGCATAGGATCTTTCTGGCTTGCAATTGTACTTGGAAGTGGGAGATAATTACAGAAAACTGGCGAATAAAAGGAGAGTGGAGGCAGAGCACCTTGTTGCTTCCTTCCTCCCTCTGTACAGGATCCAGGCAAGCCCTGATTGCCCTTCCAGCACCTGGACTCACTTCCTTACTTCTGCCTGGGCCCCTGTTGCCTAGGAAGACAATGACTTTCTTGTTTTTGCAGTCTGAACATTAATGGCTCCATTTTCATTCTCATACCACTAAGTAGTTTTTCCAGATATGCACTTCTAAGAGGTCTCCAGTGCTGATAACATGTAGATGCATGGAGATCGCTGGTGCTGGTGGGACGTTACAGGCAACGTTCCTAGGTCAGGCTTGCTCAGGCTCAAAAGGGCGTGGTCTGCCCTTTACATTAATTTCAAAGACCTGAAAAGGGAAATTAAAACTGAAATTATGCTAAAGATAGGCATAAAACCAAATGATGATGTGTATCAGATACTACTCTGTGTACATACACAGATTGCTAACCTATATATAAACACAATGAATATAATTAACAGTTTAATGCCTTCACATTTACTCCGTGGGTTTCTGTGTTGAAATACCTTAAACATATGAAACACTACTCATATGGTCTTATTTAAGCCTCAGTCCTAGCAGCTACTGAATTCTTAAGAGTCTATGGCTTTCAGGTTTTAGTGGTATATGTGAAAGAAAGAATATGAGTGTTATTTATCAAAGAGAAGAGAAGAAATTGACAGAAGAGTGAAACCAACGTAAGACCAATAATTAATTAGAAGAGATTCCCATGATTAAAAATAACTGTACGTATGTAAGCTGCTCTAGTATTTTGAGAACTCTTGGGACAATACTAAATTTCTCACAAAAAATGAGATTAGCTAATAGAGTCAATTTTAAAGAAGAAAACTTAATTACCAAAAATGCTAGCACATATCTTAGTAGTGTTCTTGATGACACTTGCTAAAGTGCAGTAGGACAATTTTTATCAAGATTACTGCTTTGGCATAGGAACCACAGCAGTGGGATTTTCCTGTAGGGGATGGACTATAAATATAATATGATAAGTAGAAGCCAATAGCTACGGAGCATGGTGAAGTGCAATAGATGGAAAATTACTAAAGTGAAACCCAATGTGAAGAGCAGGGCGTGGTGGTGCACACCTGTAATCCCAGCGCTTGGGAGGCTGAGGAAGGAGGATCGCTGTGAGTTTGAGACCAGCCTGGGCTACAAAGTGAGCTCAAGGCCAGCCTGAACTGCACAGCAAGACCCTGCCTCAAAAAAGCAAAACAAACAAACAAACAAACAAACAAAAAATAAACAAAAATAAACCCAATGTGAGGGAGGTTGTGTGACACATTTCTTATAGGAATCTTAAAAGCAGGTTGAAGCGATCACATTTCATTTGAATGAATGTCGAGGATGAAGAACTGGAACACTGTGTCATCAGAGAGTGATTTCCTATGAGTAATCCTTGCTAAATTGGCTTTGCAGGTGTCCTTGCTAAAACTGGATTTTAGAAACTAGTGCTCAGCCAAACAGAGGAGTAGGCTCAGGTTCCTGACTGACACCTCATCATGCAGAGAACCTTTTCCAATCACACACGACTGTGTTAAAAATGGATACCTCACACATGAGTTTGTGGTTTGAACTTTTTTTTTATGAAGTTTACATATTCCTTAGATTTATATTTTTATATGTTTAATGTGAGGTTAGTTTCAAATTTATATACATATTTTAAACATATTATAGAGTCCTAACACACCCTATGTATTTCCCCATTGTCTGTATGGGGGAGTTTTCATGAGTAAAACATGTACTGATATTAGAAATAACTAAAGCCCAAGATTTAATCAGATTGCTCAAAAAAAATTAAGTTAATAATTTGTTCAGATAAGAGTGCTAAACTGCTGAAGAGGGAGAAATGACCATGACTTTGGATCTTCCAACACAAAAATCCATTTCACTGGGAAGCATATTTTCAACAAACAAACTTGGAAGGAACACACATGTTCAATCCTTAGTAACATATGACCTTATACCATTCCATTCCTCAACTTTAGCCTTCGAAACAAATCCAAACTCCCAAGTCTGTTCCCCCTACGTCCTTTAGGGAAAGACCACAGCATCTGTCTCAAATTCCAGAAAAAAATGGTCAGCTGGCTCTTGTATGGGGGTTTCCTGGATATTCCCCATCAAAGAACCAGATTTTTAAAGCTCCTTTCCCTATTATAATGGCTAATGATGTAGGGACACCTTCTAATGGCATCGTTTGTCTTTGATGTGTCTTCCAGTGTCCAGAAATTTTTCATAGCTATCTATGGAGCCACAGTACAGATCTTCAGTCCTGGAAGAACAGGCACATTTGTTGTACCTGCCTTTATCTTCTTTTGCTTTTATTGAAGCTCATTGTTCCTATGGTTTGCAAAGAGAGGCATAAAGGGCAGGAAATACCGTGGTTCTACTGCTCATGTCTTTTATCTCTTTTTTTTTCTCTAGTTCAGATAGCTTCCCTTAGTTCATTATTTCCTGAGACAAAGAGTCATATTCCTGCTTTTCTTAATTGATATCTTCATAATATGTATTATCTCTCTACCTATGTCACTGTTTAGTAGTTGGTCAGTTCACATCTTACAACATAATACCTAGAATTATTACAAGTGTCAGTTCCATGCAAAATAATTCTTTTATGTAATTTGTTTCCTTCTTTCCTTTGTGGTGTTTCACGTCAGTCAGAACACACTGTGTGTCCATCAACCCAGATTTACAATTAATTCTTTATTTAGTTGTATCTTAAATCAGAAAGGAAAAGATTCATAAGTCAAAATACGTTATTCCTTTCTTTTCCCATGTATGTATGTTGTTATCTCTGCCAGTGCTCTTTATATAGTTGTGAGCTACTGCATATCTCCTTTCATGTCAGCCTGACTGCTTCTGGTTAGCATTTCCTGAAGACAGCTGAACAGTAGGAAATTCTGTTACGTTTATCTGAGAATGCTGGGAGGAAAGTACAGGTTTTTCATTTTGCATGTATCATCATACTTCTTTTGGGGTCACATGATTTTTGTTTTTTTTCAGGACCAGGGTTCTAACTCACAACCTCGCACTTGCAAGGCAGGCACTTGTACCATGGACTATCTCCCAGGACCCTGGGCCACATGGTTTTTTATGAAAAGTTAGCCATTAATTTATTTTTAAAATAATTATTATATTACTTTACTCTGGCTACTTTAAAAATTCTCCTCAACTTGAGCTGATAGTTTTTAAGTATCCATGCACAGGTCTTTCAGGTTTTTCTATGTGGTATTAACTGAGTTCCTTGGATTTATAAACCAAGTATAATCAAACTTACAACCTTTGGGGCCATTGCTTTTCAAATGTTGTTTGTGCAAGTTACTCTCCCCCTTTCCCTTCAGGAGTCACTTTGCTCATTTGTTGATGCCCAGGTGGCCTCTCACTCAGCTTCTGAGTCTCTGTTCATAGTTCCACTTAATTTTTTCCTTCTACATAACAAACTGGATCATTCCAACTACTTATTTTTAAGATAACCAATAGTTTTCTCTGACAGCACACATGATCGCATAAACTCCCTACAGACATTTCCATTTAGCTTATTACATTTCTTTGTTTGTTTGTTTGTTTCTTTCTTTCTTTCTTTCTTTCTTTCTGTATTATGGTTGGCTCAGCCTGCCTTGGGGGTGGGGCTGGTGCAGCATGTGGTGCTAGGGATCAAACCATGGTCCTTGCCGTTGCCTAAGCTTTCCTAACCAGGCACTTTAGGCTGCTGAACCATCTTGCCAGCCCCAAATGTATTATGTTTGGTTATTTATTTATCTGCCTTACAACTTCTATCTCTTTATGGATAGTACCTATTTACTGAGACAAACTCTTAATTCTTTGAAGATAATTTCCTTTACTTATAGGAAAAAGCGTGCACTAGTTCTTTCCAACTTAAAAAAAAAATACATTTAGTACAAGGTCTATAGGGTCTCACTGCACAGATGAGACTCATAGTGATCCTCTTGTTTTCACCTCCCAAACTCTGGGATGACAGGTGCAAGCCACCATGCCCAGTCTCAGTGTGCCCCAGGGGCAAGGCCAGCTCAGTCAGCATGGGGGCTGAACTCGGTCCCTGAGGCTGCCTAGCAAACCACTTTAGTCCGTTGAGCTACCTGGTCAGCCCTGCTTTCCTACTTTTAAAATAATTATCATACCTAATGTCTAGACTTCCTTAGAGGAGGCGACTGCTGATTACTTGCTTCTTTGCAGGTGAGCCATACCTTTTTTTTTTCATTGTGCATCTCATTGTTATTAAAAATTGAACATTTTAAATAATAAATTGTTGCAAGTTTGGAAAGCAGGTCTCCTTTTCTCTGCCTTTAGAACTTTATGGTTGTAGATGTTTTTGTTTGTTTAGTGACTTTTGTGAAATAAATCTTTAAAATCTATGTTCTTTGTTATATCTGGCTACTGAAGCACTTTTCTAGTTCAAATCATGGTGAGATAATGATTAGATAGAATTTTCTAAAGACCCTAAGTCCATATGTTTCCTATCCTTCTGTGTGTTGTGAACACTTTCACGGCTGTCCTCAAGTGTTACCTCTGTCTTAGCCTTCGTCTCTGGTCTGAAGAGAGCTTTACAAGAGACAGAGCGGATTTCTTATGATTTAATCAGTTATTTATTTATTTTTATTTATTTATTTATTTTTTTTGTGAAGATGATCATGGCCTTGGGAATATGTGCAGCGCTACACACGTGGGTGGATACCTAGATTATCAGGAATAAATTAAGTGTTTTGAATTCTAGTTACATATATAAAATTTCTAACACTTTTCTTTTATGCGCTTCCATTCACCCCAAGATTTGTCATTGCTTCAGGTACCTGTGAGGCTCAACAGTCGCCTATAGTCACTGGCTTCTCACACTGAGGAGCTGCTGCCTAAGTTATCCAAAGGCAGCCTCCTCACCAGCAGCATCTCCGGGAATGGTCAGGCCAATCACCTGATAGACATTGCCAGGAATGAGGCTTTGGCAGAACCGCCTTCACCTGTTATCTTCAGTGCTGGCCAGGTTAGTCTTTTTGTCTTAAATTTTAAATGTTTGCTTTCAAGACACCACAATCCTGGAAGGTGATAACTGAGACCAGAGTAAATTAAATCACATGAGCCCTGCTGTTCTTGCCAAGATTGAGCTGTTCTTGCATAAATATCCTGGAAATTGTTGTTAAGGATTTCATTAACTTCTAGAGTTTGGAAACCTTAATTTTGATAAGTCTTCCCATTTCTGTCAGTAGTTTTAGGAAGAAGAACAATTTCTGGGGGTTCTTATTCTCCTATCTTTGCTATCAAGCTCTGTTATGTATTTGGGTTTAAAGTAGCTGGTCATTTCCACCAATAATACAAATAATACACACTGACACCATAAGATAAAGTGAAAATAAATCAGATGCACAATTTTAAATATCACATGATTTCTGTTACAAGAGAAATATTAAAATGAACAAAGAGCAAAATAAAAGATAGAAAATAAGAGGTGAAAAGAGCTTTTGCAAGTGGCAAGCAACACAAGACAAGGACAGATTTAGGGAGATGGGCAGAAAGAATTGAAGAAAAAAATACAAATAGAACTTTATAAATGAGAAATGGACTGAGGGCTGGCCAGATAGCTTGGCAGACTGAAAATGCCTGCTTAGACAGGACGCATGGACTGGGGTTCCATCTGGGCACCACAAACCATGTTGGCCCTCACCCAGGGTTTGTTGAGACAGATTGAGACTGGAGGTGGAGGCGCGCGCCTGCAATCCCCGTGCTTGGGGAGCTGAGCACGGGAGGACCACTCTGAGTCTGATCTGTGTAGTGAGTCCTGGTAGGCCCTGCACTAAATGTATAAAGAAGACAAGAAAAATGAACTAGAAATTGGAAGGAGTACAGAGGGATGGAAGGGGTAGGGGAAAAAAGTATTCAGATGTGGCATATACATTTTACAATTGTCCACTAAAATGTTGCCCTCATGTTCTGCACATGTTTACTAATAAAAACATAAAGAAAAGGAAACAAGACAAAAAATAAGTAATGGACACAATAGAATTCCTAGTGTTGGGAATAGGGCTTTGTCAGAAGAGATTGTTTCCAGAAAAGTCAAGGAAGCGACCATCTGGCTACATACTTTTAATCTCTGTTTTAGCAGTAAAAACATGTCACCAGAGTGTTTTCAGAAGAAAAGAGGGCAAGATAAATGTGGAGATCCGTTATCCAGACAGGAAAGGAAGGTAACTGCTCTCTGTGTGCAGAAGAAAGTGGGATAATAAGAAGTGGGCATAATTGCAAAATATTTAGGAAATAAAAGGAACTGGTCAGCTGGGGGTTTAGACAATGTGTATGACTCCTCTTGCCTTCACATTATGGCTCAGCTCTCTTGGCCAAAGCGTCTGATACCCACAGCTGGCATCTCCTCTGCTCCAGTGGATGCACAAGCTGAAAAGTGAAATCTTCATGAAATGTCTGTCTCTTTCCCCTCATTCTCTGGCTTTCTTCCTCTTTTCCTCCCTTCTTTGCTGGTGAATGTAATGAAAGTAAGAGGCAAACTTATCCACAAAAGTGCTTGTTTACAAGAGAGGAAACAACAAATACTGAAAATATTTAATGTAAAAAAGTTATATCAAACACCATTTCTGCCTCCTATTCTTTAGAAATTTTGGAAATCTACACATAAACATCTCTTTATTGAAAATAGCTCTTATTATTCTTGAAATAATACCTTGATGCTCCTTATGAGTTTTGACTTAACAATCAGTTAAAAATATTTAAGAAGATGGAAGAGGACCTAGGAACTTGAGAAGCTTGGAAAGGAGAGGGGTAGATGTAATTTGGGAATATAGGCTGACAGTGATGTTTAATGCTGCAACATGTGCACATACCAACTTGCCTAACTATCTTTAAAAATTGTGCATTTAAATTTCCATTTTCTTTCTTTATAGCATCTTCTATCTATGCATCAATCTCTTATCTATGTTTTCACTTGCACCTACATCAAAATGCACATATATATTAGAGCTACAGAGAAGTATACAAAATGGTACTCTCCATGTATATAAATATATGTAAAACCTGAAGCCTAGTGGGCTTATTTGGATTTTGAAGGAAACATATTCCTCACTTAGGCATCCTACTATGTCCCATTTACCCAGTGACTCGGAAAGCTGATAATTTTGAGTGGGGCCCAGAACAGGAAAAAGCCCTGCAACAAGTCCAGGCTGCTGTTCAGGGTACTCTGCCTCTGGGACCATATGATCCAGCAGAGCCAATGGTACTTGAAGTATCAGTAGTAGATAAGGATGCTGTTTGGAGTCTCTGGCAAGCCCCCATAGGTGAATTGCAGGGGAGGCCTTTAGGAATTTGGAGCAAGGCTCTGTCATCTTCTGCAGACAACTACTCTCCCTTTGAGAAATAGCTCTTGGCCTGCTACAGGGCATTAGTGGAAACTGAACGCTTAATTATGGGGCACCAGGTCACCATGAGATCTGAGCTGCCTGTTATAGCCTGGATATTATCTGATCTATCAAGTCATAAGGTTGAACGTGCTCAGCAACAGTTCATCGTTAAATGGAAGTGGTACAATCATGGCAGAGCCAGGGCAGGCCCAGAAGGCACAAGTAAATTACACGAGGAAGTTGCCCAGATGCCTATAGCTCCTACACCTGCTGTGTTGCCCTGTATCTCAGCATGCTCCCACAGCATTGTGGGGTGTACCATATAATCAGCTGTCAGAGGAAGGGAAGACTAGAGCTTGGTTTGGATGGCTCTGCATGCTACGCAGGCACCACCTGCAAGTGGACAGCTGCAGCATTACAGCCCTTTTCTGGGACATCACTAAAGGACAGTGGTGCAGGGAAATCATCACAGGGACAGAGCTTTGGGTGAAGCACCTGGTAGTACATTTTGCCTGGAAAAAGAAGTGGCCAGATGTATGACTGTATGCTGACTCACGGGCCATAGCCAATGGTTTGTCTGAATGGTTAGGAATTTGGAAAGAGCATGATTAGAAAATTGGTGACAAGGATATATGGGGAAGAGGTATGTGGATAGACCTTTCCATATGGGCAAAGGATGTAAATATATTTATTTCCCATGTGAATGCTCATCAAAAGATGACATCAGCAGAAGACAGCTTTAATAATCAAAGTGGATGAGATGACCTGATTTGTAGATAGTGGCAAACTTCCTTCCTCGGTCACCCCTGTTATTGCCCAGTGGGCCCATGAACAGAATGTCCATGGTGGCAGGGATGGAGGTTACGCATGGGCTCGGCAACATGGACTTCCACTCACCAAGGCTGATCTGGCTACAGCTACTGCTGAATGCCCAATATGCCAGCTACAGAGGCCAATACTGAGTCCCGATATGGTACCATTCCCCAGGGTGATCAGCCTGAGACCTGGTCGCTTCCATCATGGACAGGACTGTGCTTTGTCCTCCCTAGCATAGACATATATTCTGGATATGGATTTGGCTTTGCTGCATGTAATGCTTTTGCCAAAACTGCAATCCGTGGACTTACAGAATGATTTATCCACCACCATGGAATTCCACACAGTATTGCTTCTGACCAAGGAACACATTTTACAGCCAAAGAAGTGCACCAGGGGGCTCATACTCATGAACTCACTGGTCTTACCATGTACTTCATCATCTAGAAGCAGTTGGATTGATAGAAAGATGGAATGGTCTTTTGAAAATGCAGTTACAATACCAGCTAGGTGGCAATAGTTTGCAGGGCTGGGGTAAGATACTTCAACAGGTTGTACGTGCTTTGAATCAGCACCCTCTGTATGGCACCGTATTTCCCATAGCCAGAATGCATGGGTCCAGGACTCAAGGTGTGGAAGTAGGAATGGTATGACTCACTATTACCCCTAGTGATCCATTAGCAAAATTTTTGCTTCCTGTCCCCACAATGTTATACTCTCCTGAAATAGAAATCCTAGGTTCAGAGAGGGGAAACACAGCAATGATACCATTGAGGAAACAAGCTGAAAAAGGAATCATGGTATTGTCAGGAGCAATACTGACCCAGACTATCAAGGGGAAATTGGATTATTTCTCCATAATGGAGGAAAGGAAGAACAAACATGGAGTGCTGAGATCCGCTGGGGCGCTACTTAGTATTGCCATGCCCTTTTATTAAGGTGA
The DNA here is from genome assembly GCA_004027025.1 of Myocastor coypus. Lineage (NCBI taxonomy): Eukaryota > Metazoa > Chordata > Mammalia > Rodentia > Myocastoridae > Myocastor > Myocastor coypus. The sequence goes on from PVJA010005371.1 coordinate 32,629, forward strand.
ATGGGAAGCTACAACAACCTAATACAGCCACAATGACAAATGGTCCATAGCCTTCAGGAATGAAGATATGGCTCACTCCACCAGGGAAAGAACCAAGACCTGCTGAGGTACTTGCTAAGGGCCAAGGGAATACAGAATGGGTAGTAGAAAAAGGTAGTTCCGAATATCAGCTACTACCCTGTGATCAGCAACAGCAAAGGGGATTGTAATTGTACTATTTCACCCCTGTATATAGTTGCATTATAATATAGAATGGACAGATTTAGTGCCAGTTCTTAAGGATTAGCCCATGTCAGTGTTGAAGGTATGAGTGCAGTTTTGTTTATACATAGGATAGTATAGTTGTAGCAATGTTTGGAACAATTATATGCATATTTCTGTCTCTAGAGACTGATTTAAAAAATATGTCTAGTTGCCAACTTGACGGGATGGATTATAGTGGTTGATACAGTGTCACCGTGGATGGATGCTGGTGTTCGATACATTTTATCAGTTTGACTGCATTGCCTGATTGTTTCACGTTGAGAGCCATGAGGGCCCTGTCCCAGAATAACTCTGCTTTGACTTTATCTCCTGGTTTCCTGCACGGACACGTCAGCCTCTAGTTTGGACCCTTCAGCTTTCTCTAGCAGATTCTTCTGCCTTCATTTGCAAGCACATAGGCCAACTGACCATTATAGAATGCTAGGAACCGGTATAAACTGGTTAAGACCAGAAGAGAACAGTAGGGATGGAACACTGCAGTGACTATAAAATCCTTGGGACTGAATCCTTCAGTTGGCGGTGTGCAGATGCTCTCAACACACTTGCACATTTGCCTCAGACTGGCATATTTTGTGTTATATCTCTTTCATGTATTATATCTGTTCCTCTATTAAAACTCTGACTAGAGCACCATGTATATAAATATACATGAAACACATGTATATTTAGTATATGTAGTGTCACACACTTGTAATACTAGCAGAGGCAGGAGAATTATCACAAGTTCGAGGCGAGCTTAGACTACCTAACAAGACTCTTAAAAAAAAACAATTTGTAAATAAATATGAGTATATTTGAATATATGTGTATGTTTGACAATAGACAGGTTTATTTTAAGAAATGAACCCATAGGATTATGGCTATGTTATAAATTCAAAATCCATAGGTAGATTGGCAGGGTAGACATTAATACAAGAGTTTGTGTAGTCCAGAGTCTGCATTTCTTAGGACAGTTAATCAGTTTTCCTACAAATTCTTTCATGAGTAAAGTAATTGAAAAGGGAGAGGACTTGTTTTGGCTCATAGTTATCGAGGCTTCAGTACATTAGGAGAAATGTGTTTCCATTGCTTTCAGGTTTGAGGTGAATCAGAACATCACATGAACGAACATCATGTAGTAAACTGCTTAACTTACAGCAGCAACAGTGGGGAGAGAGAGGCCTAGAGGAGAGCCTGACTGGTGGTCTGCTGGCGGTCCTCCTCCCCCTCCTTCTTCTACTTTTCTGCTCCATCTGTGCGGCCAGCCTATTGGAGTCTGCTATTAACACTTAGGACCAGTCCCATCTCTTCCTTAGGCAATTAAGATTAATTACCACACAGGATATCCATGATAGGTGTTAAATTTATGTGTCGGGTTAGCTAAAACACTGTGCTACTTGTGGGCAAATATGTCTATTCGTTACTACAAAGGTAATTTTCACATGTGACTGATATGAAACCAGTAGAATTTGAATAAAGCACACAGCCTTCTTTGAGATGTTTTGGCTACCATATTAGCTGAAGACCTTCAGAGAAAATTCCAATGTATATCAAGGAAGAACAAATTATCATCAATACTGTAACAAAGGAATTCAGTCTGAGTTTTCATTAGCTACAGATTCTGAGATTTTGGGATTAATGGTGATGCTCATTTTTTTCACTGGGGCAAAGGACAAATGATCCAGGGAAAAACACAACCATGACCCTCAAATCTTATTGTTTACCACCATCTATATTGAAAGTAGATAAAGAAATACGATAAGATCTCCACAAGAGGCAGAACTTCTGTTAAAAAGACCTTTAAATGGAGATTCCTTAGTTGGGACAACATAAGTTTTTTATTTTTTCCAGAGTCATGGTTTTAAAAATGAGATAGCTAAGTAGGCATAGCAGAAGAGAACAGAGATCCGTGCCATGAAGGAAAGATATAAAGTGTTCCAAATATCCCAAGAGTGATGCTCTTCTACATTAAGGAAGTCACATGGAGCTCAAAAGAATTTCTGTGTGTTGGAAGCTGTTAGGTTGGCCATAAATTAGAGGGAACAAGTTTTGTTCTTCACCATAGAAGAAGAATGTGATACACGAGACAGGACACCTTTTCTGGCAGCACTTCTCAGAAGTGTTTATATGCCAAAGAAGCCCGGCTTCAGTTTTGAAGCTTAAAAAAATATGGACAGTTTAAAGAACTCCTAAAGAACACAGTTCATAGCTTGGGGTCTGTAGAAATATAATACAAAGAAATAGATACAAATAAACACCCTTTATGTTTGAAAGCTTGAAATTGGGGCTTATAACATTTCCTCAAAGATCCTAATCTTTGAAAGTCTTCATGTTTGAAACAATGGGCCCATCACCATAGCTATAAAGATAAACTGAAGGTCAAACTGAAGAATCAGATACAGATTCGTAGGTTTTCAGAACGGTGGGTGATCCACATCACAGCAGTGGGAAGCAGGGGGAAAGTGGTATCTGAGAATTAGGTGTGCTTAGGCGGCAATGCAAAGGCCCAGGGAGTTCAACAGAAGCCTTGTAGCCAAGCTTCTGTGATGATTTTAAGGTCTTATTTCACTTTAAGATTATATGGTTCTAAAATGTTTATCCCCTGAACTAAAAATACATTTTAAAAATAGCCCATTTTAGCTATGCTTATGAATAGCTGGAGGAATAAATTAGCATACACTTCAACATATCTCAGTATTTTGATTTTTGATATCACATTTAAAGCAGCATGCATGATGTGTAAAATTTCGGGAAGAGCTTATTTTTAGTTGCTGTACTTATTTTTCTCATGTTCAGAGCCATGTTTCCTACTTCAAATTTGAACCATTTAAGACCTTGCAAAGAAGGTGAATCAGAACTTTTTTATTTCCATTCTGTTTCTAGGTCATTGTATGCAAGCCCAAAGAGTCAGCTATGCAATGAAACTTCAGAAGCTGAGAAGTATGCTACTTAGAACATGAGTCTTATGAAGGTAAATAGGTAGTTTCACATAACTCGTAAGCTTTTGGATGTCATTAATCTATGTATTTCATTTATTGCAAACAGGAGACTATCGAAGGATGCCAGTGTTGTCGTTCAAGTAACTTTATAAAATATGAAATAATGAAAATTTAATATCTCCATCATTTCCTAGAAAAATTAACTCTTAATATATAAATATGTAATTTATATCCTGGGTTATAAAGCAACTAGTACAATACATGTATTAATTAATCAGTAATTTGATGGTGAACTCTACTGGTGAGTAACTGTTCAGATTAGCATTTGTTGAATATAATATCAACATAAAGGGTGGATACTTAAGTTGGCTTTCTTAGTTGCATGCAAATATATTTATTTGTATACTTTTTCCATTTGTTAATCTGCATGAATGTTTTGGGGTATGCCTCTCCCTATCTACAACTAGCACCTATGATGTGAATTTTGTATAATTTTTCTGCAGCTGGAATTATCCTATTAAAATGCTGTAATAACTTTAGAATAATATGGAATTTCTAATACCAGGTTGAATTATAACCTATAAACTCACTTTCATATTTTGAATAGATAAGTTAGTCCTTTAGAAGTGGTTCACAATAATAGTCATATAATATTGAGTGTTGAGAAAAATATGGCCCTCAGAAGACATAACTACAGCCTGTGAGGAATTTACATCATAAACTAGAGAAAGAGAGCAGGTGACCTTGAAATTGTATGGAGCTTTTAACACAGCTCATCATTGTATATATAATATTGGTTGTGGCCTAAATATATAAATGATAAAATATTAACAAATGGCTGATTACATGACTACAGATATCTTAGAAGACAATAAAATATTACAATAAAATGAAAATTTATATAATGTTAATTTGCTTATTTGCTACAACTAACACTTAGGAATCTATAATTAGTACTTGATGCCTAAAGTTGAGAACAAATTAATCAGAGGGAACTTCCACAGTACATCTATGTTTCATGCTTATAATGACACCTACAGCTTCTTGACATACGATTTACTTGGGTCTTTTTAATTTATGCTGCTCTATCTGCTCACAAATATTCTATAGTAAGTATTCAGGTTGATGCATTACAGATACAGTAAATTCATAATCACAGACTTGCTGGGCACATAGAGAAATGGAAATGATTTTCTTTTCTTGGCGCCTGCTCTAATTTTACATTTTAAAATTACATTTCATTCAATGGCTTCCAAGCTGCTTCCTAGTCTACCTTCATCAACTGTGTCCTGTTTGTACTCATGTTTGAGTAGCATAGACTCCAAAGTAAAATGAATTGAACTGAAAGATATATTGGACATTTTGTTTGGAAATGGAATAGCAGAGGCAGAGAAGCATATATGAATTATTTTATCATTGCTGGACTCTAAAATGTACATGGAGATTCTCATTATATTTTCAATGGTTCTCTATTTAGACAACACAAATCATTTTCCTTAAAATCAAATAGTCAAATATAAAATTTCATGTTATGAAATTTTACACATTCTTTCCAGCTGAGAAAGTTAAAACATACAATGTTTCAAATGTTTCAATATGAGCTAGAAACACACACACACACACACACACACACACACACACACACACATACACATGTATATGTAGTGATTCACATGCTTGTATTAGGATTTACAAGTAAATATACACTGTAAACATTCTAATAGTCTGTAGTAGCAAAACCATGAAGAAATTGATTAAATTATTAGAAAATTTCTTTCTTTTTTTGTAAGGACAAATTTATACATCACTATTTCAGATGCTAAAATATTTTATTCAATGTCAATTTCTTAATATATGTGTATAAGCATGTAATGTTTACATTTCTTGCAAGAAGTTGTTACAAGTAGGTAAACATATGTCTTTAGTTTCTCTCTTTTCATTTCCTTTCCTTTTGCTCTCCACCATCTCTTGATTCTCTCTCTGTGTGTGTATATGTGTGTGTGTGTATGTTTTTTTTTTTTTTTATCAAAAAAGAAATATTTCAAGTGCCATAGGGGAAATGACTCAAGAAATTTGAGATCAATCTTCGAGCACTATAAAGATTGTTAGGAATGAAGTGACAGCTAAGGTTCATAGAGAAGTAAATTGAGAATAATTTGGATTCAGGCTATTCAGGCATCTAACTAGCACGGAGACTGAGAACTAAGACTACCTGTCAGCCAAATAACTTTAACGCAGTAAGTTCTTACATTTAGACATCAAACTACAAGTAAGTGAATAATGATACTGCTTTGTGAAAATCTTTCTTTCTTTCTTTCTTTCTTTCTTTCTTTCTTTCTTTCTTTCTTTCTTTCTTTCTTTCTTTCTTTCTTTCTTTCTTTCTATTATGGCTGGCTTAGCCTGCCCTGGGGGCGGGAATGATGAAGCATGTGGTTCTGGGGATTGAACCATGGTCCCTGCAGTCACCTAAGCTTTCCCAAGCAGGTGCTCTAGACCACTGAACCATCCCGCCAGCCGCTGCGTTGGGAAACTCTTGGTTATCAAATTAGTCGAGCATTGTAATTAAGCATTTTTTTTTTTCTTGCTGGGTGGTCAAGGGCAAGTCGAAGCAAGACCTGTATAACAAAACATTCATTTTTTTTTTTTTCAATCTTCCAGGGTCAAATCCCCTCAGGATTAAGTTTGGGACCATAGACAGTACTTTGTAGAACAGTTGTTAGTGTCAGCCTTCGGGATGAGTCACGGCCATTGCTTGGCCAGTTTGCTTTCTGTGAAAGCCTGAGAGAATGTTTTTCTCTGGGTGACTCTCCTTAGACGCACTATAGTTCATTCATCCTTTTCCTCTGAGGTCCCATAATCTCATTGACCAACAAATTTGGGACACCTCTGAATTATAGGATATTACAGCACAGGTTCTCTTGCATCCTGGGTCCTTATTGACCTTGAAGGGCTAGGGGCAAAATATTGGCTATCCTTATAGCCCTTCTTTTCCTCTAATTTTTGGTCTGTTAGCTTACATTCTTAACCTTCCAGCAGAAAAACTTCATGATATTATTACTTGACAACATAGGTAATTGAGCTTATCATCACTGGCTTTCTGAATATCAAACATCTTTGACTTAGCTTGGAAACGATATTTTCTGACCATCATTGATATTCTATTAACTTTCCATATAATGTGATATAAGCAATTACACAATTTTGACACAGATATTTGGAAATTCAAGGAAATACAAAATTGTAGCCTGTCAAGACTATGGTATTTGGCCCAGTCTCTTATTTTCAAGTACTACTCTTGAGAGAGAGAATGACATTAACTGAGTTTACACCAGGAGCAGTACATATCAAAAAGACAAGAGTGACTTGTATTCCAAACATAATTTTAGCATTACATTGTGCTATAATCAATATGATGAACCTTTTGAAGGTTCTTGAGACCAATATCTGATTCATCCTGTGTACATAAGTGTATGGTTTTGCTATTGATATGTTTTCTCCTTTATCTGCTTCCAGTCACTTCATTGTTTAATCCATAACAAAAATGCTTAATTACAATGCATGAAACGCAGAGCTAGATTGGTGAGATGAGCTTTAGGAGGCTTAGATTCAATAGCCTCCAATATTACAAGCTTCACTGGTGGCCCACTGCAATTGCAGAACATCGGACTGTGTATGTATGTGCTTCCTCTTAGTCCAAAGAGAAGTACATTCTTTTCCTTTTCTTTTCTAAGCAACATCAATAGGGAGGTGGGTCATGCCTACACACTGTACTCTGTAGAATGATTGTGAGGACAATATGCAATATGTCAACTTTCAAAAAAAAGAAAGTGGAAAAGAAAAACAAAAGTAATGTTGATTTAAAAGTGTTAATGTTTAATTGTTTGATCAATCATATATATATATATATGTATTAATCTAAACTGATCTGATGATGAAAATATGTAATATAACCGTTGTTAAATTTAAACAATAAAAATATTAAATTTAAAAAGAAAACAACAGAAAAAAAAAGAGAGAAATTACTCCCCTTGCTCTATGTTTTTGTTTTGCAATAGGCTTCTGGTAATTTCCAGAATGGAATAAAGACCTTTGGAAAAAGCAAAAAAAAAGAAAAACAAATTAGTCGAGCAAACCATTTTCTCACCTGGGAAAGCAAAACTGTCTTTCCAGGATGTTAGTTTGTTGATCAAATTTTATCCAGAACCCTTGACTCACCATGTTCAACAGTCTCCAAGTACCATCTTCCAAACTTTCTCAAGTCTGCCCAGTTCTTTATCTTAAGAAATTTCCTGAAACTACTAAAAATCCTACTTTCAAAGTTGCTTCATCTTACTACATCTTAAATTTTTCCTTTAGACTTGCAATTAGTATTTCTGGTGGTGGACAAGTCTCTTGCTCTCATTTGTAACAAATTTAGTGTTTCGGTGACTTAGGCCAAACCTTTGATCCCACAAACTCCTGATGTGGTGACTCTTCATCACAGGAGCACACAGTAGACATTTTTTTTCTTAAGGATAAAAAAAGGAACCTCATAAACTCCCAAGTGACTGACGCGCAATTCATCTTCAAAGCATCACAGAACAATGAAAAAGAAACTTCAGAAGAAAATAAAAGGATAGTTTGAAGACATCCATCTCCAGCAAAGCACAGAACCACTCTGCTAAGAAATGACAATGTGAGCAAAGAGCTGAAGGAACGGAAGGCACAGATAGGCACGCTGAGACACTCTGATGCATGGAATAGCAGAAGTTGTGATGATGCAGTGAAGTGATTATGATCTCTGGACACAATCCTGCTGATAACTGCATTTATCTGTTATCTACGGATATCAGATCTATGGAGATCACATGGATGGCAAAACAAGAATGTACAGAAAAACAGATGCAGAAGAGTCTTCTGATCTGTATGTGAGAAGTTGTGTGCCATTAATGAAATCCATTTAAATGTGTTTTTTGAATAGGAGAAACAATGAGAAACATCTTGACTATTCTTTCAAGAAAATCAAATAAGTAGAAAGCTCAAAAAACAAGGAATATGTCTCTAAATGAAACAAACAACTTTGTAGTCTGAAAACCCCACCTTGAAAGTGATATTCAGCAGCTTGAACTGTGGCTTAAATTCAAGCACCTATAATACAACTGACTAGACTGGCTGTGGAACAAATGCACTACTTGGAAATGGAGAAAAAGCTTTCTCGAGAGTGTAGGAACATAAACTACATGTATCACCATGGAACCTCCCTAGGAAAATGGCTGGAAACACAGATGAAGGAATAGAGGGAACCACATCTTCCCAACAGAATGAGATTCTCTTCCATCTGAGAAGAGGTCAGGAAGGAAGGCTGGATGGCAGCTTTGCTGACAGAGAAAATTCAATAAAATAAGAAAAAGAAATGGTGGCAATAGACAAATACAAATGGAAAGATTTAAGTTCCCCTTCTTCCCAGGTGGATCTTTTACTTATGCTGCTCCACATGCAGCCCACAGAGGCCCAGAATAACCAGAAATGCCCAGCTCGCTGGTGCCCTAGGAAGGAGGCTAGTTGTCTGTAAGGACTTGGTAAACCTAAGCCATCTGGATATTTAATCACCTTAGGCAGCAGAGCCCTGCACGACTACAAGCACAGCAGAACACCTGCCTGTACATTCTTCCTTAAAAGTGACTTTGATTCTTTGATTTATATTTTAATCTTTTGGGGCAACTGTTGTCATTTAATGGTACAGTTGCTTTTATTCAAGTAAATATAGCTTTATAATTTTAAAGGTTATATTTCTCCAATAAGATTTATTTAATAGAATTTCTAAAAATATAACACTTTTGCATCATTGGACTTTCTAAGATTAGGCAGTATTAATATCCTATCTTGTTAAACAAATTTCCACTATGAAATCATAACCTGGGTAGAGCTTTAAAGTATTTATTTGTAAGGGCTCTACTACTGAATTCCATCCCATTGCTTTTGTATTTATTAATTAACAGCCATTTATTCACTACATATCTTTTTAGCTTCTACAATGTCTTTCACATTGTTCTAAGGGCCTGTGAGGCAGACATGGAAAATGCCAACCAGTGAGATCTGTGGCCCCTAGGGTTAGGTGCTAGTCAGGGGTAAGGGCAGATCAACGAATAATAGCAGTGTAATCTCCACAGACAATTTCTGTAGGGCACAGGGGAAACAGTGTGACTCTCTTACTGAAGCCAGAACTCCTAGGGACAGCTCAGGCTTGTTCTTATTTCCGGCCCTCTGCATCCAATACATCTCAAGTCCCTTTGGAGTCCACTTAAAAATTCCTTCTCTGATCATTTTTTTTTCTATTTCAGTATCACACTGCAAAGCAACTATAGTGTTTCCTTGGATCTCTACTGCTCTGTTATAAGCCTTCCTGCTGAAATCACTATTTTCTTACATCCAATTCCATATAATGACAAGAGTGGACCCTTGAACAATCTAAACTAAATAGGAAATCGGACCTTCAAATGTTTTGATGAATGTGTAGCAGATACCTGCCCTTTCCTCTCCTCTCAATATTTTGTATTCTCTGGGTCATGACTGCCAAGGGTAAGCAAATATTACAGGATTCCTGGGCAGGCCTCACTAATACTTTATCTATGTTCTCTTTGAAATTACTTTTGTTAGCAAACACATATGTTGTCACAAAACAGATGAGTTCAAGTTTTTATGGTGAACCAATAACACACACACACAGTGATTAAATATATTCAAGGTACACAATCATACCATATAATATGACTTAAATATAAATTTAACTGCTTGATTTTTGTATTTAGCACAGAGGCTATAGGGTCTGACTACACAGATCAGACTTATAGTGATCCTCCTGTCTTCAGCCTCTCAACAGGGATTACGAGCTCACACCTCCAGGCCCAGTCTCAATTGTCATTTCAGAGTATCCCAGGGGTGAGTGCAGCACAACATACAGGGATTGAAGTCCGGTCCCTGTGCCTGCCTAAGCAGGTGCTTTAGCTTGCTGTGCTGTCTGGCTGACCCTGCTTACTATAAATATTAATAAAGAAAAACTATTGCTTTTTCTAATTTAATTGATGTGGAAACATTACATCTTTTGTAAAAGAATTTATTTATTTATTTGGTATAGGGTATGACTATGCAGCTCAGTCTGATAGTGATCCTATTGACTCGGCCTTCCCAGCAATGAAGTTTAAGGTGTGCACCACCATGCCCCACTTCAGTGATCAGCACAGCACAGGGAGGCACGTCATGCAGTACAGGGTATTGAAGCCAGCTCCTTGAACTTTCCAGGGAGTCACTTAGCGTGGTGAAACATCTCATCATTGATTAAGATGATCATACATTGTTGGAGGTAAAATATAAACAATTATAGTCTTCAGATGATGCTAATAGAAACTGAACATTCTGTGAGATCAACATTATTGAGTTAAAGTCACAGCCTTTCTTGTGGCATCAGAGGCAACTACCCTTGAGAATCTCCTTACAAAGGATAATTTCAATGCATAATGTGATGCGATGCTTCTGTAACATATAGACAGATGATTCTTCCATTTGACTCAGATTCAAGTACTTTGTTATGCTGATGCAGGACCCTGAGTCTGCAGGTATAGTGCAAGCAAAGTTGCTGTACCAAGAACACGTCTTCTAGAAAGACAGCACAAGCATGCTAGTACACAGATGCCATCTGACATCCCTGGTTGGAAGGATCTGATTCCATTGTTCCTGGTTTTGGTCTAGCCAACTGTATTTAGTTTCACTTTCTTTCACGATTCTGGTGCACAGAAATATTAAAGAACCAATGGAGCACAGCATGAACTTTAGACTTATAATAAAGAGATGTATATCCTTTCCCTCTGATTCATCACAAGTGGCGCTTTCCCTCTCATGTGTCATGGCTGGTGATTTTTGACAAGATCAGGTAGTAATTCTATTTTTGATTTTTGACTTTCTCTATCCTGCTGTTTGCTACTGACTGGTGATGAAATTTACATTTGGCATTTTCACATTAGGCATGCTTAGTCTAAAATAGGATTTTTGGGGCTGGGGAGATAGCTCTGTGGCACAAGTGCCTGCCTGGCAAGTGCAAGGTTGCGAGTTTGAACCCCAGTCCCACAAAAAAAAAAAAAAAAAAATAGGATTTTTGATGATGGTATGGGGTGCCAAGAACCTGGTAGGAAGAGCAACCCAACTTGTGCTTGCAGAGTGGAATGTGTGGGAACAGGAATGACTAATAAGATACTGACACAGCCACATCCAGTGGATAAAACAGAGAGTGAATAGAGACAGGAGTTTGGTTAGCATCACCAGATGGGACCTAGAAGGAATAGGTACATGTTTTGGAGGGGAAGGGCATCCCGAGGTCCTTTGTGTAACAGGATAAAGATATTCGTCTTTCTCTGAGAGGGACAGAGGAGGTCTAGTTATGTAGGACAGAACGCAGCCACATAACGTGGAGTGCTGCAGCGAACACAAAAATTTCCTCAGAGACCAAAGTGTAACAAACAGGGCAATGCAAGTGTAGGGGAATCAGGTATGTGGAGGTTAAGTTACTGACCAAGTGCTCTGAAGACAAGATAACCCCAGCAGAGGCAGCTGAGGTGAGGAGGACACAGGCTGTCACTCTCTATCCCACAGCATTAAACTGCCAAGCTTAGAAATCAAACAGTTCACTTAATTAACAACATTTAGTGCTTAGAATGTCTCTGATCCTTTGTTTCACAAAGCCTTGCTCAGTTTTCTTTCTTTCTTTCTTTCTTTCTTTCTTTCTTTCTTTCTTTCTTTCTTTCTTTCTTTCTTTTTTTTTTTCTATAGCTTTTCACTTTCTCTCATGCCTCCAAAATTATTGGCAATCCAGTAAATACAGGCAATCCGGAGAAGTCTCCGTCTTATCTCCAAGAGAGTTCTCACCTTCCTGGACTCCCCAAACCATATCCTCATCTTGTGTTTACTTAATCGTTTTCTGTAATGATTACTTGTCTCTAGGATTTCCTGACTAGCTCCTCATATGGAATAAGATCATCATTACATGAGGTGAATATGCTGGTAAGGTAGAATTTTCCTAGATTGAAAGGAGTTGTAACTGATGTAGAGAAATTGGCGAATAGAAGTTTACTAAAATGGGAATCAAAATGCCCTTATAATCTTAAAGCATTTCTTTTTAAAAGAAAACATAAATTAACCTTAGATAATTTTACTTTGGATGTACAATCTCTTTTTAAGTTCTTCACCAACTAATAACATAGATGATTTACCAGCCCTGTTCATATGCCAAGAGTTGCCAATATAAACATATTTCTTACTTTTCAATTTTATTTCGGATGCAATGACCATCACTTTTCATTTCCCTCTTTCTATCTGAAAATTATTTATAGGTAAAGGCAGTCCCAAGGTAAAAAAAAAAATCTTTACATATTATCTGGAGGATATGTGCTATAATTCAAAAAATTAATTAATAGTAGGATTTTTGACACTTGAAAAAGACATATTCCATCCTTGCCTGACAAGTTGCAAGTCTTATTTCTCTCTTCCGGCATCACTGAGAGTGTCATGAGCAAGGGAAATGAGAGGCGCACTGCTCATGCAGGAATAAGCCAAGAAGCTGTTTGTGAGCTGATCTTAATGAAATTTCTGAAGAACTGTATTTTTGATAGGCTATATTGCCGGAAAAACATCACAATGGGATTTAATAAAATCAGAGGTTAGTGGTAGGAGCATCCTGGGAAAATAAAAAATAACATTTTCTACTTCATAAAATACACCTTTTGCACTGAAATTTCCATTATATTGTAGATGAAATTGCACTAAGGCTGACAGAAGCACATAAAGATTATGATTAGTTTTTAGCTTTTAAAAGGGAAGATGGCATTTTCTGCCTATCTGCTGAAACCTGGATTCAGGGATTAGCTTTTCCCCAGCCATTATGGCACGCTGACGTGATCAAAGGCTGCATCCTCTACTGTGTTTTAGGTCTTAGTGAGGAGTTGAAGTCATGGGAAAAACTAGTAGAGACCGAAAGGGTAATTTTTTGATAGCTCATTGTTAGAATCTCATTCAGATCAAGTGTTCATGGTGTTCTGTTTTGTGTCATTTTAGAACTCATTCTGAAAAATATTGTTTGGATTACTCCTTTGCCTACCAACAGCTGAACCCTTCAGAATGCTTTAATCATTTGCATTAAGTGGTCTTTTATCTCCCTCTTGCAATGACATATGCCTGTAACTATATGCACAGAACACTGAATAAAAAAGTTAAAAATGAACACTTTGGAAAGAGAAGAAAATGATGGTTGTGGTTCAATCTTTGTACCACTCAAGAGGACATAAGCAAGAATGATATTTTAAGGTGAGCCAAATAAGAATCAGACTGTAACCCATAAAATAGCACATACAACTCATGAAATATATTATGTCCATCTTTATATTCTTATGTGAGTAGGGTAGATCAGAAGGAGAGAGGTACTGGAAAAAAAAAAGACTAGTTTACAGTAGAAATACATGAAATAATTTTCCACTCAATTATTTCTTCAGAGAAATCAGTTCACTGAGGTTAAGTAGAAATCTGGGCCAAAACTGTTAATGTACAGACAATTAGCTGAGCTCAAACAATCTGCTACACGGTCTTGCCTCTGCTGTTGAGCATGGCCTGAGATTAAGGGACAGTTTGAGAGCATATGGCTGGAGTAGCCGTCAAGTCTCATTGCCTAATATGGTGGGAGGAAAAAGCTCTTTTAACCTGTGACCAACAGCAATATTTATACTAAATTATGTGCTATAGGGTGTCAGAAGAGGGTTACTACTGCAGAGCTGAATTATGAAAGGGCCCTCATGGAGGATGTATTTGGATAAATAAAGCGAAATTCTTTTTCAGGGAAAGAAGATATACATGAAAGGACAGAAGATAAAACTGAAAATATAAGAGCAGTGTACTGATACCCCATTCTCTATATTTATTGACTGACTTAGGTAGTAAGGCAATGTTAATATAAATGATCATCTTCTTTTGTTAATTTATTTAATCAAGTACTCAAAATTTATTCAGAGGAAAAAATGTGCACATGTGTACACACACACACACACACACACACACACACACAAACTACTTAATAACATACTTTCAGAATTTGAAGAAAAGAAGTTAAATGGGGGAAACTGAAGGGACAATTCCTTCTCTATGGGAAAAGAATAGTCAGGGAAAAATACCTAGAAGTCTTAAATTCAGGCATTTCGTGGGATACAAAGTAACCTGTAGGGGAAAAGACATTATGCAATTTTGTTGGTGGAAATGCGGTCCAGGTTCAGTACTTGACCATAAAATTCTACTACTTACTTCATGTTTCGTCTCTCAGGCACAGAGGCTGCATCTCTGCTCATTCTGTGCTCCTATATTCAGTTATACTAGATGAGATGACACAAAGGCATTCCCTTCATATAATGACCAGTACCTGGAGCTTTGGAGAATGCTTTTACAAGGACTGTTTTCACTGCGGGTATCAGAGAGAAACACAGCTTTACCAAGTTTACCAGTTATATCTGGTGCATTATTTTTATATTGATGTATTTATTCTACCAAAGTTTAATTAATCTCTATATTTGCATATCCCAGCTAAGTTTTCTAGGATAAAAGAGCAATCCTCAATTCTACCTTCTTTTTTGCAAAATCAGAGATTGAACTCAGGCCCTTGCACTTGCCAGAAAAATGCTTATTCTACTGAGCTATCTCCCCAGCTCCCTAAGTTCTATCTTCTTGTCAAACATTTCTTTAATTCCAGAATTAGCTGCCCAAAAATCTTTATCAACGAGAGAATATGATCTTTGATGTTGTTTCTTTTATTAGTTAGTGAAGTACTTCAAAATCATTTCATTAATACAGATGAAATTCATTCTAACATATGATAAAATATTTGATTTTATACAGCCCTCTTAATATATAGCCCAAAAGGGCTGTATATTAGTTTCTATGTAATATAGCTATCTGTTGTACAATGAAACTTGTTTTTTTATTAGTTTTAAAGACTAATTTATTTAACAGTACCTTTTAAAATGAAAAAAATATAATTTACATTTACTACTATGTAACATCTCTGGTGTACTTAATTAGTAGCATTTTCTCTGATGTGGCTTTCTTTAGCCTAAATAACTTCAATGTTTTTTTTTTTTTTGTAGTATTTATTTGTTGTTGACCACTATTCTCAAATTCTTTTGAAAGTCTTTCTTTGGTTTTCATTTTTCAAAGATTTTTTTTTTGCTTGTTCTGAAATATAGGTTCCTCTACATCCTCCCAGAACTGTTTAACTTTGTTGTTTTCAACAGTTTTGGACTTCACTGATTCTTAGAAGTTATGAAATATTCACTATGATTTTCACTTGAAATGTCATCTGGAATCTTCAGACCATTTCAACATTTCTTCTTTAGCCATTACTTTCTTAGTATATTTTGAAAACTTATTTTAACTAAAATGATAAAAATTGAACATAGTATGGGAGTTTGGTGATGTTTCCTTACATTTATATGTTTTTTTTTTTTTGAGACAGAGTCTCACTGTGCAGTTCAGGCTGGCTTTGAGCTCACTTTTGTAGCCCAGGCTGGTCTTGAACTCACAATGATCCTCCTGCCTCAGCCTCCCAAGTTCTGGGATTACAGGTGTGCGCCACCACGCCCGGCTGTATATGTTATTTTTTAAAGGTGAGATGTCATTTCATTTTTTTTTCTCAGGCTGGCCTTATCTCAAAATTCTTTTCCATTTTCTTCACAAGTAGCTCAGAGTGTAGGAATGGGACAGTTTTATAATGTCACTGGCTAACACAATATTTAAATCATTCTAAACATATCTACTCCCAACATTTATAATTTCTTTAAGGATAAAATCTTTTCCACTCTCATACTGAGAAAAAAATATGCTGCATAATTATTACCTAGAACTAGCCTTCTAGGTATGTAACAGAACTTATTACAACTACTAAAGTACAATTTAGTAGCAATTCATTAAACAGTTCCTCTCCTTTCTCCAACTTGAGCTAACCAAAGTTCTGTCTTCAACTTCTGTAATATAATTTAGGTTACATTCTTCACATTTTTTTGTTTATTCTTTTTCTTTTCCTTTTTCTTTCTTGTATGTATTTTTTTAGGGAAGGGACTACAGGGAGTTCAGGGTCTCACTACTAGATCGGACTCATAGTGATCTGTTGGTTTACAGCCTCTCAAGAACTGGGATTACAGGAATGCACCACCATACCCAGTCTCACTTGCCATCTCAACATGCCCTGGGGGCAGGACCAGCATGGCAGGCCCAGGGAAGGAACCTCTGGCTCCTGCACCTGCTTGCAGGTGCTTTAATCCAGTGAGCTATTTGGCCAACCCTTGGTGTTTCTGAAACAGGGTCTCACTGTGCAGTCCAGGATGGCCTTGAGCTCTCTTTGTAGCCCAGGGTGGTCTTGAAATTGTAATGATCCTCCTGATCTTTGTCCTAAGGGCTGAGTTTCTGTGTATGGGTTGTCATACCTGGCTATTTTATATTCTATATATGTGTAAGTATTAAAGTTCTTTTGTACTTATGTCTGGCTTATTTCACTTCTCAAAATAATCTTTAGTTCCATCTTTCTTGTCGCAAATGACAAAACAATTTTTTTCCCTTGGATAATTAATTTTGCATTCTATGTATATACAATATATTCTGTAACTACTCAACAGTTGATGGATAGTGAAGATTTTTCATCTCTTGGCTATGGTGAATAGTGCTCAGTGACCATGGAAGTTTAAACGTACTGCTTTCTTTGCACTTTGATATATACTGAGAGACGAGATTACTGGATACATGGATAGCATTATTTTTCATTTTCTGAGCAAACTGTACTATTTTCCATAGTAATTGTACTAACTTGTCCTCCCACCAATAGTGTAAAGGATTCCTTTTCTCGACATCCCTACTTATAATAGATATATTTAGTTTCTTGGAAAATAGCTATTCCTGTTCAAGAAAGTTAATACTTCTTGATTTTCTCTGATTAGTGATCATAAGCATTTGTCATATGGCAGTTACCCATCTATAAGCCTTATTTTTATAAAAGGCTGATTGCTTACCTTTAAATTGCTTCTATTTCTATACATTTTTCAAGTTCCTATAGTAGTATTTTATTAGATGTATAGTTGCAAAAGTTTGTCTGTGTTCCCTGATGACTGTTTCTTTTGCCATCCAGAAGATTTTTAGTCTGATGAAATCCCATTTATCTGTTTTTGTTTTATTTCCAATGCTTTGCGAATCTTGTTATAACATTTCTATCCATTCCAGTATACTGAGCATCAGCTCTAACCTTTCTTATAGCGGTATCATAAGTTTATATCTTACATTCAGTTCTTTGGTCAACTTGATTTTATGTTTGCAACTGAATTGTCTTTTGTCAGAGCCTAGTAAATTCTTATGAACATGGGATGAAGAATTTTTCAGATTATTTACTAACAAGATTTTACAATGTGTGTTCTTGGTACCTTTATGAAAAATAAGCTGGATGTGGAAGCATTGTTTAATTTTAGGCTCTCTTCTTTTTTTCATTTGTCTAGTGCATATTTTGTGTAGATGTCATGATATTCTAATAATGGTAGCCTTTATGTTGAAGCCAAGTAATGTGATGCCCACTGGTTTGGGGTTGTTTCACTTAAGATGGTTTTCTTCGCTACATGGCCTGTTAACATCAATTTCAACTTGAGAGGATTAAAAGACTCCTGAAGAGGTTATTGAGTTGAAGGTGGTATGCTTAATGGATGAATGCACAGCTGATCATAGCTACCTGTGCTGCAGACGGTTGAGAACCTTGGTGGAGGTGGATCATTGGGGAGTGTGACTTGGGATGAGACATTGCCTCCTGCAGTTGCTCTTTTTGTGCTTGTCTTCCTGGCCACCACACTGCAAACAGCTTTCTCCCACCACACCTCTTTCTCTGACAATGCTGATTTAGACTCAACTATGTACTGAAGTCGTTGAAACCATGAGGCAAGTAATTCTCTTCTTCTTTACTTTGGGGTATTAGGGTTTTTCTGTGAGTGAGTCAACAGAAATCCTAACCAATAGCAATTCAGGTGTGTGTGTGTGCGTGTGTGTGTGTGTGTGTGTGTGTGTGTGTGTCTGTGTGTGTATTTCAATTAAAATTTATAATTGCTTTCTTTGTAGTTCTTTAAAGGATATCATTGTCACTTTGATAGGAATTGTATATATACGTTAGTTTGGATAGGATGGACATTTTAACAGTATTAACTCTTCTAACTCATACATATGGCATATATTTTCACTTCATTTTTTGGTCTCCTGTTTAATTTGCTTAAAGGATGTTTTGTAATTTTCTTCAATGAGATTTTTCACTTTTTTCTTTGCTAGTCTTGGGAGCTATTTTGCTGTTTGTTTATTTTGGAATTATTAAGAATGTGATTTTTTTCTTGACTTTTATTTCAAATAATTTGCTATTGGAATCAAGCAGTGCTATTATTTTTATGATTGGTTTATATCTTATGATTTTCCTGAATTCATTTATTGATTCTAAGTATTTTTCGGGGTGTATTTGGTGTGCTGAAAACATAAGATCATGTGATATGCGAACAGTGAAATTTGATTTCCTCTTTCCCTGGCTGTCAATCATTCCTTGCTTTTGCCTTATTGCTGTGGTTAGTACTTCCATATTAAGCCAAACAAAATCTTTTGACTACAATAGGTGTTTTGAAATTATACCAATTTAAAATGATCTTGAGGATAAGAACTGAAGCAAAGACCAAAACACAGTGATAGCAAAACTCCAATGCTCCATGTTGCTTGCATTTTCTAAGTGTGATACCTCATATTGCGTATTTCTATGTTATGTACGTTTTAGCATATTAAAACCTATTTCCTTTCTTCTGTCTTATTTATCCCTTTACTGACTCATAGTGCACATAAAATTGTCTTCTTGATATTTTTAAACTGATGTCAACTCTTTGTTTAAGTTTCTGTGTTGGAGCATTATAATGCTTGATACAACGTGTCAACTTGGCTGCATGACTCAGCAGCCCGGTTCACTGTTGGTGGGAGCCCCACTGTGGGATCCAATTGGTTCCTCCCTTGAGCGTGAACAGGACCTGCCTAGGATATGATTGGCTTTCTCCCTAGAGCAGGATCAAGGGCCCATCCTGGGGTATGATTGGTTCCACCCTAGGGCACAATGGGCCCACGTCAGAATGACTGAGCACAAAGAGACTTTTTAAAGGGCTGAGGAAGGAGTCAACACTTCACGTTGTCAGAGAAGCTTCAGTCTTTGCATTCAACCTGGACTTCATCGTCTGGCTTGCAGTGCAGACTCTTTGGCCTCCAGCTTGGATCTTTCGCCATCCATCACAGACTCTTCAGCGTCCATTACAGACACTTTCAGGAGTGCTGCAGTGAAGTCCAGACCACAAGACTGAATCTTTCAGTCTGGAGCGTGCAGACACCCTCTGCACACTTTCTCATCTGACTCTGTGACTGACTACTGCAAGCCAATAGTATAGTCCCTTATAGGTTATATATTTTGTGTTAATATCCATTCTTCATATTATATCTGTTCTGTTCCTCTGAGTAAAACCCTGACCAATACAAGCATTGCAATTTTGTTTCTGCATTTTCTGAAGCCCACTGAGTTTCCCTAAGATGACTGTTTTATACTGCCTGTTTGAAAATTCATTCATAGTTTTTACTGTGTAATTATGTCTGGCTCTTCATTTTCCTGTTAGGTGAAGTCATGTTTTCCTGAAAACCTCTTGTGCCTAGTGTGCAGTGCCTCTGGTCATCAAGGCTTGGGCCTGTATTTTTGTTCTTCTAGCTCCCTTCATCTGCACTGGTCTTTCCAGGAAAGTTAAGCAGGGTGCTACTCTTCTCTAATCTCAGTTACTTCCACTACTTAAGTAGAAGATGGTGCGTAACTCCAGGTTCTTTACTAGCCTAGCATTGGTATGTTATCACTGTATAACATTAGCAAGTGACCTAAATCCAAGTGCTGCTCAGATCTCCAGTTCTATTGTTGTGCTTAATCCAGGAAAATGCTTTAGAAGACACTTCACTCCTCTAAGCCTCTTCCTACGGCTGGGTTATGCCAGACACTTCTTCCATAGTTATCAGGCTTTGTCTACTCAGGCTACAGGGAGACCAGCCTCACAATCCTCTGCCACATTTGTGACCAACAATTTTGAAAAATATGTTACATCCTCTGAACCCACAGACAGCTAAGACCAAAGGAACATGGGATAAGATAAAAACCCACAATACTGTGAGCTGCCATCTTTTGAATTGACTTTCACAACCTATCACAAGTTATGCTAACTAAATGTAAAAGTCAAAATTCTGAGAGTGTGTGTCTCTGTGTGACATCAGGACTATTTCAGTACATTTGTCTATGGCTTCTGTCCCAGGAAAGGGTGCTACAAACATCTGCCTTGTGTCCAGTTTTATAGCGGAGAACTTAGTTTCAAGGTCTTGTACTTTGATAATTATTATGCATTCACTTTTTTGAATGAGTCTGGCTCTAGGCAATGCTGTTGGAGTTTGAGACAGTGTCATTAAAGTCACCCCTTGGGACACCAAAACTGATGCTGGGTCATGACTGAGTCTGAGGACCAGTGAAGGCTCCATGGTGAGATTAGGTCCATGCTGCAACTGAGAGTCATTCAGGTTAAAATACCAACTAATTCAAGGAGAATGCCGTTCTCTGCCTATTTCCAGGACAGAACTAGTTTGATTTGTGAGCACTGGGCTGCAGAGAACTGTGATAACATGAACTTTAGGGATAAAAGAAAGGTTGCCTTCCCTGTCAGCACTGTTGTGAGAATGTGTCATGCATTCCCACAATCACAGGGACCTAAAAGTCTTTGGGGAAACCTTCACCCATGCATGCAAATTTAAGTCTGTCTCTTAGCATGTAGATCTCTACTGACTGCAGGAAATTGTAGGAAGTTTGTAATTTGAAGTTGTAAGTTGGATATACAGGCTTGTGCTTTGTGCCTGATGTGGAGACTCACAGATGGGGCCTAGTGTTCAGCTCCAAGAGAAAGCCTTTTGATAAATATGTTGTCTTCTCAGGGAGGTTCTTATGCCCAACTGTGCTGCCCCAAGTTATGGGATAGGTGGTAGAAGCAGTCAATCACTAAAGTAATGCTATTCTAGTGCCACCATCTGTTATATTTCAGATGGAGGTAAGGACTGTTGGGATCTGAAGTACTGTATGGGTCTCACTGTGGAATGCCTTACAACTGACTTTCAATTAAGGCCTTTATGGAATTCCTTCTCTATCCTTTGAGTGGGAGGCATAGATTTTTTACACTCCTTGTATATTAAACAAGGATGACATTGACAACTACTTCTTTCTTTTCTTTTTCAATGCACCCTTTCTCTTCATTATGCTAAAGCCAAGCACTTTGGCCTGTCAGCCGTCTTCTTTAGCGCTTATAAATCTTGAATAGCTCTTTAGACTTCGTTTGTGGGCAGATATTCATCGCAGTATTTTACTAAGTTATCATCTTATTCCTCAGTTTTTAATATTCTGCTTTTGATTTACCTTGAGATAGTTTTTATGTTTGTTAGGATTAATTAAAGAAATTAAATATTACTTCTTAAATATGTTATATCCATCTTTTCTCCTTGTATGCAACTAAAATCTTGTGTTTATTAGATTAATTAACAATATCCCACAGACAAATTATAACTTGAATTTTTAGTCTCTACTGAATATTTTCCATTACCATATGTTTAAAGTCATTTGAAATTTGCTTCTGTAGTATTCAATTTTCTGTCAAGTGCACTCAAAGCATTTTCACAGTAGAAAACTTTTTTTTTGTTTATTTTGTATTTTACGGAAGGGTCTACAGGTTGTTCAGGGTCTCACTACTAAACCAGACTTGTAATGATCTGCCTGTTTTTATAAGTCTCCCAAGTGCTAGGATTACAGGCTTGCACCACCATGTCCAGTCCCAGTTGCCATATTAGCATGTGTGTGGGGTGGGGAGGGGGAGTGACTGTCATGGCAAGCCCAAGGATGGAACCATGACCCCTGTGCCTTTAATCTGCTGGGCTATTTGGCTGGCCCAACTTTTTCAAAACAATAGAATTAACATTTTGTTGACCTTTTGTGGTTGTCATATCTTTAACAGTATTACACATTTATAGTCTATTCACTGTTTATTGACATTTTCCTAAATTGCTATATATTTAATATAAAAGAACGGCGATTCTGATTGTATCAGAAGTTAACTTATTTGAGAGACAGCATGGTAATTTAGAAATTTGTTTTAAAATATGTTAGCCCATTCTACAATGTTTATATTCTAAAGCTAGAATATCTTGTTTCCTATAATGCATTTTTGTGACTCTAGTCAATGTCCAAAAGGAAAGAATGAGCTATATCCTTTCCAGCTATTTGTATTAGACTGATATTTTGCATCTTTGTGAGGTATAGTAGTTGATTAGGTCACAGTTTCAGTATCTATTTTTTTTAGTTTTGTGGGGTCATCTGGTCTCAAAAGTCTCACCTGGTATATTTACACTTGCACTTGAGTGAAAAACAAGCCAGAGCTTGAATAAATTTTCTGTGAAGATTTGTGGAGCTAATTAATTGATTAATTATATTAATGAATAAGGAAGAGGTTATTGATTTTTGAAAGGGTAATGTTGACAATGTCAAGTTATCGTATTTTTGGATTGACAGTTGCCAAAAAGTAAAGTACCTATGGAAAATCTCACTGCATGTTTCTAGAGTTGATATCTTAAAAGTGAGTAGACATAAGCAGAGTAATGCAATTTTTCAGTCATAAAATTGGTGCCCGTAGTCATGGCAACAGAAATAACAATAGGGCAAAGCATAGATGGCAGTTAAAGAAGACGAAGAAAACTCTTGCAAAGTTATTTTATTGTCCTCTGGGTATTTTGTTAAAGTGAGTTTTCAGGTATTTACTGAAACTTTTTTTCAAATTCTAATTATATTTTTTCTATTGAGATATGAGAGCTTCCTTTAATTTTTATGCCATAGCTAATAAGAGAACTAATCTAATCATCCTTTCTATTTGATTTAAATAGGTGAAACTGTTAAACAATAATGTAATAGTTATGTTAATGAATAAAGCAACTTTTAGCTGCATTTAGAAAAATAAAAGAAATAATTTTTTCTTATTTGACAGTGTTAGTATAGTTCAGTATAGTACCTAGCATATGGTATATAATATAAAATATAACAAAACAGAAACACTGGACAGTAGCTGGCATCTGTCTGTTGTATTATTATTATTCAAAGGATGTAAGCTAGAGCTCCTAAAGGGGAGTTAATGAAGCAAACACTTTTGGCTCTCTATAATTTTGTAGATCTTTTTCAATATAAATCAAATCTACCATGCAGGTGAAATCAAATTGAGGAGAAAAAAATGTAAGTGACAATAGGCTTTAGAGGAGAAACTTACAATCTGAATGGCACTTTGCAATATTGAGAGCAGCAATACATGGGGAGGAGATGTTTCTCATACTGTTTTCCTGCTGCCGTGACAGACCTTAGGGCATTTTCAAAGACTCAGTGATGTCTTTGAAAATGGTCGAGTGGTTCGCACACAACCTTGTCTACTATTGGGTCATCGCTTAAATAATATATTGAGGCAACTTTCTCTGTATTTCTGTAACTAGACTGGCTTTTGTAAAAAGATAGGTTATTCTTCACAGTTTCAGATGATTGTAGCAGGATGAATTGCTATACTTATGTCTGACCTACTCTGCAAAATGACTTTGTACTGATTATATATTTATATAAAAATCATTCCTCAATCCTTTTTATCAGAAGGTAAGAAAATAATTCTTGTGTGAATATTCACAGAATTGCGGTCTTCACTGATAGCTAGCATTGAATGCATATTAGAAGGTTGTTGATTTTCAGTGTGATGCACTAATTACTTGGGAACATAATCCTGATAATTCTACAAATAAAGAAAATTTAATAAATGTTTTAACAAACATTTTCTTAAAATAATTCAGATAATGTATGTTCTTATCAACAAGTTAGGAAAACATTTTTTCCAGTACAAAATAAACATGAGGAAAGGTTTTGTCTTTCTTTTCTTTCTTTTTTTTTTTTTGTATTGGGAATTGAACTTAGGACTCTGCAGGCAAGCACTTATTCTACCAAGCTATTTCCTCAGCCCAGCATGAGGAAAGTTTCCAAAAGTATAGTAAATTATAATTTTTTTCATTTTCTACTATTACTACCCCAATTCTGTGAATATTCACACAAGAATTATTTTCTTACCTTCTGATAAAAAGGATTGAGGAATGATTTTTATATAAATTTTCCTTACAAGTGAACAGATGAGAGGATATGAATGAAGCATACCGAATCAAGAGATTAAATCTATGAAAATTTTTTTTCTACCATTCAAACAGTAGCTACTGTTACAGATCTAAGAATGCGTAACTTTCTGAAATCCATAAGAACAAGGTAAAAGCCATTGAAGGAAAAGCCATCAAGAGAGCTCAAATTTGTATAGTAAGACAACTTCCTGAATTGGCATTTTCTTCCAAAAATACAAGGTTATAGAACATCCCACTTATCCAAATGACTCACTAATAAAATATTTTTCTATATGTAATGGTGACTAAGAAAATTACACGAAGCAAATTGTTTTTAGTAGACACCCACAATGTGTGGTGCAGACCCTGCCTGTGGGGCATGCTGAGATGGTAATTGAAATGGCATGCTGGCGTGTGTCTGTAATCCCAGCACTCTGGGACACAGAAAAGAAGAGAATCACTGCAAATCCAGTCTATGTAGTCAGACCCTGCAGACGCAGACCCTGCAGACCCTCTATCTCCTCTCCTACCTGAATAAAATAAAACAATAGACAGCAACAAGAAATGCAGATATCAAACAGAACCATTTTTTAAGCATTAGAAACAACATTTTACAGAGTATCAATCTAGATTAAGTAATGCTTGTTGTTGTAGCCTAGTAGACTAGTTTAC